>OMLP01036832.1:0-43643 GCA_900302685.1 Spondyliosoma cantharus | reverse complement strand
TCCTCCTCCTGATGATATAAAGTCATCCTCTCCTCCTCCTGATGATATAAAGTCCTCCTCTCCTCCTCCTGATGATATAAAGTCATCCTCTCCTCCTGATGATATAAACTCATCCTCTCCTCCTCCTGATGATATAAAGTCATCCTCTCCTCCTCCTGATGATATAAAGTCCTCCTCTCCTCCTGATGATATAAAGTCCTCCTCTCCTCCTCCTGATGATATAAAGTCATCCTCTCCTCCTCCTGATGATATAAAGTCATCCTCTCCTCCTCCTGATGATATAAGGCCTCCTCTCCTCCTGATGATATAAAGTCCTCCTCTCCTCCTCCTGATGATATAAAGTCATCCTCTCCTCCTCCTGATGATATAAAGTCCTCCTCTCCTCCTCCTGATGATATAAAGTCATCCTCTCCTCCTGATGATATAAAGTCATCCTCTCCTCCTCCTGATGATGATATAAAGTCATCCTCTCCTCCTGATGATATAAAGTCATCCTCTCCTCCTGATGATGTAAAGTCTCGTCTGCTCGTCTGCTGTGATCACAGTCTGCAGGAGCTCAGAAATGTTTTGTGGACTACGAGACTTCACCTGACTTTCATCAACGTGGAGGGAGGAGATGATGACTGGATTTTTTGGGTGAACTGTTCCTTTAAATATATATTTGAGGACATGTCAGTATGATGCGGTCACTTCATCACCACCAGTAACTACAAGATAGATAATAAACATATACATCCTGACTGATTGTAGCAGCTCTGCGATATCCAACACATCTACTCTGCAGATGTTGTGTTTTTAAATCAAAGAGCACATTTCATTTCCTGTAGCTGTTTCACAATAAAAGCCTGATGAAGGTACGGTACAGAATACACTTAATGTGAAGCAGCAGGAATCGTTTGCCTCAGCAGTGACTCAACACGGCTCTGATACGGCAGGAAGCGATTGAACTCCAGACCACTGAGTGACCTCAGCTCAACTCTGAGGTTGAAATACAGATATTAGATATTATCAAGATCACATTAAGGTCATGTGGAGCTACAGAGATGCTCTCAGCCTCCACAGCGCTCCAACAAATATGAAATCGCACTGAAAACATGACTGAAGGAATAATCGCCAATCACTAATCAATAATGTGATTTTCTTTGGCTCTAGATTCAAACACCGTGCAGCAGTTTATCAATACTGTGGGACAGGATTTTAATAAGAGTAAAAAACACAGTTAACATTACAAAGTCGCCCATCAGGTGATGATGTTGTGTTACGCGTATGTGTGTGTGTGTGAGTGTGAGTGTGTGTGTGTGTGTGGTACCGATGTTGTCTTTCTCCTTGCAGGAGATGGAGTAGCAGCAGATCTCTCTGTCCTGGATGGCCGACAGGTTCCTGATAAAAAAAAAATAAAAAATGGACACAATCAATAAAAAGTAAATCTGATCGAACAGGATTATCAAACATTAATGCAGCAGCTGCACTCTGGTGATGTGACGGACTGCGTTTCCTCTCAGAGGTGTAACAGAACTCAGTCTTTAACTCAGTTTGAATTAAACCAGTGAGGATGTTTCTTCATCCACAGAACAACACAACAGAGACTCTTTGCTGCCACGAGAGGATTTGTAATAAACAGATTAAATGTATGATACCAAAAAGTTAAAACAAAAGAACAAAACATGTGAGATAAAGGATCTGATCTTCCCTCGTGGCAGCAAAGAGTCCAAGTTTGAGGCTCTTTGCAGATGTTTCCATGTGTTAAAGACATTTGACCCAATTCAGAAGTCACGGCTCGAATCATCTCTGTGTGTGGTCACGGTTCAGTGACAGTCGGGCGACACGGGGGGAAATGAAAAAACAAGAAAGAATCCAGTTTGCATAAGGCGAGTTACTTTGCATTTATGTGCAACTGACAGAAGTTCCAGTTTGTGACACCTGAGATCTGAACATAGCCGATAACATTCAGATGTGAATGAGACGTTACTGCCAGGCGTCTTTGACTGTCTGATCACTGAGAGTGTCAGAGTTAGACGTATTCTTCAAATGACTACAGTGACGTCAGTACTGTGACATTTCAGGACGAATACATGCGCCGTTACACCCCGAGCACGTCTGTCTGCCGGGCTGGTGTCGGACTAGCCTGACTCCAGGAGGGGGAGCCAGTGAGTCACAGTGAGCGCAGACATCAAGGACACATTTGTATGAAACAAAACCAAAACGTGACCAGAGACCAGCGTAAACTGCAACACAGGCTCAGGTGACTGTGGACTTACATCCTCTCTATGAGCTCCTTCTCGTCCAGAGCTCCTGGTAGGTCCCTCTTATTGCCCAGAACCAAAACCTGAAGACACACAGGTGGAAAACACATCAGCTCAGGTTTGTTTAGTCAGTTTGGGTCTGTTCACTCGTTCTGGTTCATTCTTTATAATCAGTCGAGTCTTTTTAGGCTGGTTTGTCCAGATTTAGTCACTTCTGGTCAGATTGTGTCGGGTCATTAGGTCCAGTCAGCTGATTCCTTGAAATATTTAGTCAGATTTGTCCTGCTGGAGTTCTTACAGGAATTCCCTGCAGCTGCGGTTTGTCCAGCAGGTTGTGGAGTTCGTTCTTGGAGGCTTCGATCTTCTCTGGGTCTGCTGCGTCCACCATGTAGCTGCAACAGGAAGGAAAACTATGAGACCACCTGACCATTCATGTACATTCATAACATTTATATAATAATTTCAGTTCCATTTCTTCACATGAAATTTTATGTTTATAGTTCTGGCGGCTCTACAATCATATCACGCCCCGTCCTGCTGAGCTGGACTGAAACACCACCATCACTTTTACTACATCTCAACTGTACTCGCAAACCAACTTTGGTGCTGTTTGTTACATAAATCTGACCCGTTTGCCCGGCAGCTTCACTGTCCCGCCTCACCAAGTCAACTGAGGTAATACGACACAACGAGGCTGCAGGACGCTCTTCTGTACTCTGATGATCAAACTCAAGGGTTTCTCTGACATTCAGTGATTCAACAAAAACCTTCAGATATTAGATTTAAAGCTGAACACGTCTCTTGCTCTGAAACACTGAGGATGAGTTGATGAACAAACTTGCGTGACTTGGCTGCGACTCAGCCGTCTCATTAACGTCTTCTGTCATGTGTTTGGACCCAGCAGAGACGTCCTAGTGACCCGTTTAGAGGGCAGCAAGCACAGTTTAAGAAACCAGGACTTACACGATGGCGCTGACTCCTCGACAGTAACGCTCCCACATGCTCCTGAACCGAGGCTGACCGCCGATATCCCACAACTACAGACACAGAGAGTCCAGTTAGTGAGAACAATGATCACAGTGGAGCTGGAAGATATTCAATTAAGATCCTGATTTTCTTAAACCACCTCAAAAGATCTTCATTAATGCTGGCAGTGGAAGATACAATCAAATATATCACAGTACTTGTTGTGACACTGTGAGAATATAACATAAAACAATATAAATATTATAATATATAAAATGTCTCCATACAGCTTGTCTGCTGTGATTCAAGTCTCCAGAAGCCCTGAGATCCCAAACTGATCTGACGAGATGATATTTAACCCATTTTAAGCTGAAATCTTCATGTAGCTGCGAAGCTAAAGGTGCTAGCGTGCACCTCGTCTGAATTGAGTGTAGATAACGTCTTTTAAAAAGTTAATTAAAAAGTGAAAATCAGACTGAAAAACTTTGACAGTTGCTTGTTGTCATTTTTTATGTGCCGAGTAAGAAAATAAATGTTAGTTTGAGAATTTCTGGCTCTAAAAACTAAAATAAAAAAGTGTTTTTCCTTTTTCCTTGATATTTATCTCCGCAAGGAAGATTATGAGTTCAACAGTGTCCATTTGTTTGTCTGTTTGTTGGTTTGATTGCACAAAAACTACTGAACACATTTCCACCAGACAACCCAGAATAAACCTCATTAACTTTTAGTGCAGATCTGGATAAAGAGACAGAACCAGGAAATGTTCTCTCACTTCCTTTAACATTGTGATCAGGTGTATTTAAACGTCTGGTATCTATGAGTGAGAACAATCTGATGAGAATCTGGATACAGAAGATTGAAAGACACTGAACTAGTGTTTGATAAAATTAAAAGGGACTTGGCGGAGGTATGCACTCTTCTGTGGGTCATTCCAGTTAAACATGAATGTCATGGCTCACAGTGGGATTGTAGCTGTGCACCAGTTTCATCAAGTCCACTGTGCCATTAAAACTGACAGTTACAGCACCATGTTGTTGATCTACAGTATTTATTTCTACTGTGTGAGTGTTAGTGGAAATGTTTATAGCACATTTCATGTCTGTCCATCATATTTTGTGAAAGTGTAATTAAGTGTTTGTTGGCCTAAAATTACACAAAAAACCTAGTTAAAATCTAGTCAGAGTCAGTTGTGGGGAAACTGCTCACAGTGACACCATGAAATGTTGTACCGTTGTAACGTACAACAAAAAGGTACGAACATTACTAAGAAGAAATATGTCTTCTCAAAATAACAAGTGATAATTGGAGGATACCTGCAGTGCAACAACACACACACGAGGAAACGCAAACACACAAATTGCACATGTGAGTGTGAGCAGACAGTAGAAACAGGGAATGGAACTACCAACCTTGATGGTGACATTTCCTTTGGTGATCTTCCTCATGTTGAACCCGACTGTAGGAATCATGTCTTCACTGAACTGGCCCGACTGAAACACACAAACACACACTTCTTACTGACACACACCTCCGCTGGTTATGATTGTGTGTCACCATCATCATACTGTTGTTGTGAAGCTCGCCCACACTTCAGCTTATCGATGATAAACTTTATTGATTTTTTCGTTTCGTAAGATAAGAAAGAGGAAAGGACAGTAAAGGGAGAGATGTCCAGTCGAGCTCAGGGTTCAGATTAAGGCTGCAAAATATGATTATCTTCACTGCTGATAAATCGTTTATTTCCTCAATTCATTGATTAGTTATTTAGTCTGTAAATGTCCAAGAAATGTCGATCAATGTTTTGCCCTCAAATGTCTCGTTGTCCAGAAAAAAAAAAACAAGAAATCAAATATTTAAATAATCGGCGATAAAGTTAACAGTTGACAACTGATTGATAAATCTTGATCCAGATTCACGGTTCCTTCATCATCGTCATTATTAATCAGTTACACTTCTGTAGTCACGCTGAGCTGTGACCTCATGTGACCCAACAATCACATTATTCCACAAGTTTCACACAGAGGACGTTTAGGAAACGGGAGCAGTAGTTTCAACAGATACTCTGACCTCAGGTGTCAGACTACATCCAGGGAGAACAAATGTGTCAGTGTATCTCAAATTATGTTTTCATATTCAAAATACATTTAAAATCAGACAACTTATCATTATTCAGCTGTTTAAGTCTGACGCTCATCTCTAACATCTGTCAGGCTTCAGTCTGCACTCACATCTGCATTTAGGCTTCTAAAAACAGGAAATACTAGATGCCAAAGCTGACAACAACAACATATAGTGGCTTGAGAGAATATCTATGTTAGTGTGTCACCCTAAAATCAAAATGGGAAGCACCGGAGGCTGACGTCATGAGGTGCTCAGCTGATGGTGTGTGACCGGAGAGGGAAGGTCACTGTGACAGGAGGGGGCTGATCGATCCTCCACAAACCCTCCCTCCGGCCCTGCTGGCTGCAGGCGGGGGTTCAGCTCTGAAACCGGCCCTTCCTGATAAACACGTCTGCATCCATGGTGGAGATCTGAACATCCACCGGTGCAGATGTGGAGCAGCTGTGCTCATTTAAATGGCTCCTTGGAGCCGGTTCACGTGATTAATGGAGCGTTAGCAGCTTCTATAATCAGTAAGATGTTTGTAGCTAACACAAATGTGACTTACATCTCTGTAAAACACCTCATCGACTCATTCGCCGACAGCTAGCTGACCTCACCACTGCAGGATAACAATGGATGCAGCCAGATGCTAACTGACAGTTGGCGTTAGCACGTCATATTAGCCTGAACTTACCGCTATCACATTGACGAAGGTCGTTTTCCCGGAGTACTGCAGCCCCACCAGGGTCAGCTCCATCTCCTCTTTCCAGAAGAGCGCCTTGAACCAGTCCAACAGTTTGTTGATTAGCGCTATCATCTTTGTCGTCTGATGCTAATGCTAGCGGCGGCTGCTGCTGCTACGGCTAGGTGGCTATGCTAGCTAGCTAGCTGGCTAACGCCCCGACAGTCTTTTTTTCTGGACGCTGACAGTCGCCGTGACAACCACGAGCGGCGACACGAACCCGGACGACACCGACAGGAGCTTTAACAACCGAGGTGTATATGAAGACGTCGGTGTTTCGTGGCTCTAATGTCCGCGGTGTTTTTCAGCGTTCTGGGATGTTTACTAGCTGCGCCTTTTCCCACCAGCACCGTCAAGACTGACGACACGACTCGGTCCACATCCGGTGCAGCCTTTCAAAATAAACAGCGAAGCGAAGCGCATTCTTCTTCACGAGCCACACAAAGACATTCAGCGTCGACGTCAGTGTTGTATTTTATATCTTAAAGACGATCTCGAGTCAAATCAAACATTTTAAATGTTCCTTTGATCGGTTCTGTTGTCTGATTAGTTGAATCTGTCAGCAGTTTGTCGGCGCCGCTTCCTGTTTGGGTGGGGCTGATGGAGGAAGCAGAGGGAGCGCAGAGACAGGAGGGACACACGGAGTCAGCTGGATGTGAACACCGCCCCTGCTGGTCACCCCGGGAACAGCAGCGTCACCTCCATAACCACTCTGAAGGGTTAAATCATGATGTTTGAATTAATCCCTACTGTTTACATTTCTGCATATGCATAACTGCACAGTTTTAACAGTTTTATTATTATTATTATTATTATTATTGTTGCTGCTTTTTCTATTTATCACATGTGCCATGTGTTAAAAGTGCTTTACTTGTGCGAAAGTGTGTATATTGTATATTTTGGATGTATATATTTCTTTATTACTTAATTTCATTGCATAATTGAGGACATGTTTCTTTACTGTGCATGTGACAATAAACACTTTGAATCTTGAATCTAAACTTTTTTTCTTTCTTTCTTTCTTGTATTGTGATTCTGCCTGTTATTCTCTTCACGTGAGATGTCTCATGTTGACTTCTTGTGTCGTAGCAAATGTAAACAAACAGATAAACAAACCTTGAACTTGTTGCATCCATAAACAGGAGCAGTGTGCAGCTTTAGAGAAGAGTTTTAATATTTAGAATATTTATGAAGTAATAATACAAACTTGTTTTTCCATCAGTGAATAAACCAGATGTTCTCAGAGGAAAAATGAGGTCCCAGAACACTGTTAGAGGTGGCAGGGTCCGCCACACATGCACAAAGTTAAACAGTATAAATTGTGTTTGTTTATTCAGTTTATTCAGTCATGAGGACAAAGACAGTCGTCTGAAGATCTTTCTGTGCTCATTAACATTTCTTCAGTAAAACTACAGACTGCTCCTTTAAATATATGAAGCGACACACACACACACACACACACACACACACACACACACACACACACACACACACACACACAGATGAAGTGTTTTACATCACAGTCAATGTGTGAAAACTCTTGATTTGATATTCAGTCCAACCTCTGGCAATCTTGATCTCCAGGGCGGTGCGGATGAGGGCCATGAGGGTGGAGGTGAAGTGAACAGCCATGTCTTCGTCCACAGGCATGTTCATCAGGACGAGTCTCTGATGGCGGCAGAGAGAAGCGTCATCATCAGTAAAACACGCCAAAAATCATACAACAGATTAGAAAGCAGAAGTGGAAGCCCAGAGCGGCTGTGGTGGATCATAATGAAATTAAGCCCTTTTATCTTCATCATATTGACTTAATATTTTTAATATCTCAAGATAACAAATGACAGTGTTCTGGCACTTATTTTTAAGAGGTCGCTGTCACAACATGACAAATCATTTTGCCTACAGACTTGACAATGAACAGTTTGGATTTGACATTATCAAGTTGGGACACCAAGTTACTGATTACTAAAATATTGCTTGTTCCTTTCATTACAAAACATTTAAACAAGATCCAGATCAAAAGACAAAGTGGAATATTATCAGTGAGTTTGCCTCCTCACCCATAAATCTGTTATGGAGATAATTAGTAGTAATAATAGTAGTAGTAGTAGTAGTAGTAATAATTAGATAGTCAAATTATGATTTCAGGGCTTCTATCTTATTACAAAGAAGATTGTTTTGATTTCATTTTTGATTATTTTTCATGATTAATGTCCTCCAAGAGCCCAAAGTGATGTCCCTCGAATTGCTTCTTTTGTCCAATCAACTGTCCAAAACCCAAAGACTCTTCATTCAATGTCATAAATGGCAAAGGAATGCATCAAATCCTGACATTTAAGGAGCTGGAGTCAGCAAATGTTTAACATTCCTGCTTGAAACATCGCTGAACCGATAAATCAAAAAGTAGTTGGCGATTCATTTTTCTTTAATGAAGTGATTAATTGACTAACTGTTGACGCTCTACCTAAAATGACGAGCGACCACAGCTTTTCTGGGCATCACAACAAAGAAACATAAAGCTTCCACTTTAATCAACATTTCACATAGCACAGTTTGCTTTGTTTAAACAAAAATGAACAAAACCTCGTTGACGTATACAGAAGGACGGAGTTGAAAACCATGTAATTATCCATCGCATCTTGTTTTGAGGCGAAAGACACGGTAATTATACGATGAACATGAGAAAACTGACTAGATTGCCTGTTAATGAATGTCAAGCTCGAGAAACACAAAGAAAGATCGTGATTTGAGATCTGGAAATAAAAACTGTATTTTTGCTCCCGTCCTTCTGTTTATCTAGGTTCATAAAAAAAAAAAAAGGACAAAATTCACACAAAACTTGATCTCAGATGGAGCATGCTTTCAGGCTCACAGACATCACAACAACACATCCAGCAAATCACATCATCACACACAGATGTAACACTGGGCTGTGGTGGGAGGCACGTGCAGACAGAGAGAAGTAAGTATGAAAGACATGAGAACATTTGACAGCAGACTAAGCATGTAGATGTTTGACAATTTTCCGATTAACGCTCTCTAACTGATTTTAGAATAATGAACTCCACCGAGACGCTTTCACCAGATAACAGCAAAAAGAAAAAACAGATGATGACGTCTTGTTTTTTTCTGCCACGATGCAAAGCAAAACAGGCAATCATTACTGCAGCGATTAATCATCTGCCAGAGACAAACTTAAACTGTTTCAACAAGCAATACTCATGTACTCGACAGACAAAATGCCTTGCTTTCCCGACGTACGACACACAAAAACAAGCTTTGACAATGCTTGACCTCTCTGATTAGAATACAGAGGCAGCGCCTGTTGCATCTCTTGTGTTCAGTCTACCTTATATGCCAACTTGGAGGGGCATTTCTTGCCCAGGCCTAGAGGTGGCGACATGTTGGTCAACATCTCATACATGTCAGTGTAATGGATACGACCACTGGGGGCGCCAAGTAGCCATGAACATGGTGATGGGAAAGAAAGAAGGGGAAGAGAGAGGGAGGGAGAGGAAGAGGGATGATGTTGGAGGTGGAGGAGAAGTTGAATAATGGTGGAAGAGTTAGGGAGTGCGAAAAGATCACAGGAGGGGGTGTGTAGGGTAAAAGAAAACAGGATGAAGGAGATACAAGAGAAAGGGTTATTCCAAGAAATCACAGAGGAGGAGAAAGTAGGAGAAATAAAATAGGCTGTATTCTTTCTATGCTGCCATCAGGGCATAGAAAACTGGAAAAAGGAGAAAAAACCTTGGACAGGATGAGCAAAGGAATGACAACCTCTCTGGATCTGGTACAAAATATAAGATACTTACATGGTGTTGGTGTCTGTGTGTGCCAGAGAGAGCTAAAATCATCTAACACCAGATCCAAAGGGTAGAAAGACACAGGCTCCCCCCACATTTCTCTTCATTGCGTCAAAAGCAGGATTTAAATTCTTTTTAAAATATGATAAAATCATGTTTGTTGGGGATGTCCTGTGCCTTAGTACCCTGAGTTTGGAGTCTCGTCATTCTTTGACCTGAGTAACACACCCCTAAAGGTCAAGCAGGACGGTGACAGCTGGTGAAGGGAGGGAAAAGAGGGATAGGAGGAGGTCAGGAAGCATCCCACACCAAAGAGGCAAAGTGAGGGAAGGGTTTGTTGACGTGGGGGAACCAAACCTTGCATGCCACCCTGTGTGGGCAGTTCTTTCCAAAGCCCAGGGGTGGTGAGATAGTGCGCACAACTTTGTACATCTCCTTATAGTGGATCCTACCACTGGAAAGAACATACATGTCTTTAGTTGAGTGTCATTGCATCTGTCTATCTGTCTGTCTAATAATGACCCACTAAAGGTGTGTGGCGGTGTATCTGCAGAGATACTGCCCTCTGCCTGTGTTTTCCTTTTTCACGACTTTGACTTGTTTTTATTTCCTTATTATCATGTTGTGCTCGGGTCGTTTCAGGATTCCTGCCACAGGCGGAGAATGGGAGCTGCAGGTCTTGGTGTCTGTTTGAGCACTTTTAGCTGTATTTACATACAATCAGGAGGGTTGTGTGGAGGTGTAGGCGTATGTACTTGTGCTCTGAAACATAACCATTGTCAAACTATCACAAATAACTCTGGTTTTCTAGCTTTGAAGGGTTTGTTTACCAACAGCAACTGACCAATCCTGCGTAGTTGGCCTTAAAGTCCCCATAAAACGGCCAATCAAACACTAGTTGCTTCGGCACAGTTACGTGTTTCCTGTAAAAACATTCAGCAGCCAAATCCATTCATTCATTGAGCAGCAGTTAGCGCTTACTTAAGAAAGAAATTTACTGGTATCAGTCAACCAGGAAACTCCATAAATCAACTTGGTTCCCCTAATGGCCTCTGTCAGTCCCGAGGTGTTCATTTAGGAGCTGCTCCAGGCAGAGTAGGCCGAGAGCAGCAGAGAGAAAACCAGCCAAACAAATATTTTCTTCATAACAGATGAGCCAATTTCACTGAAATCACTAAATAAAGTTATGAAGGTGGGGCTTTGTACAATTTATAGTTATATTTTTGTCCAGTAATTGTTGAAGGTCCCCTAACAACCTCTGGCAACGCTCTTCTTTTTATACATCAATTTCAGTATCATAAATACATAAACCGTTTATTGGACTAAAAAATTAACAAATGCCCCCGAGTGCACGACGAGTCATCAACATTTTTAATGTGTTTCCTGGTAGTTACAAACTCTAAAATACCATTAAAAATACCTGAAGACTGCTTTCTTGCCACTGTTGGGTGTGATATTGGTGTATAGGTGAGAACAGCAATTTTGACTTCATGGGAACTTCTTTTCTGAAGGCTGGTGAAGTGGTTTGGGGATGGTTATCAGTAGCTGTTAGCATCTACCCCTGTTGCAGCTAATTCAAATGCCAGATACACACATCAAAATAGTTTTTACATCCAATGTGTATCATAGAGTTGATTTTGTCTTTTTATATTTGACAGCAAAACTGTATAACACTTCATTTAACATCCCTGAAAACAACTACACTGTTCATGAGATGTACGTGTAGCATAAAGACAGAGAGACACTGACCAGGCGGCGCGGTCATACTCCCCCCAGATCCGGACAAACTCATCCAGGTGGTGTGGACCCAAGATGGATGAGTCTCTGGTCAGATATTCAAAGTTGTCCATGATCACAGCCACAAAAAGGTTCAGCATCTGGACAGGAGACCAACAGAGGAGGAAGGAGAAGCCATGACTTTGTTTGTATGAGCCGAAGGAGCTTGACAGGGGAAATATTAGGACAGTGCTCAAAATATAAAGACTATAACACGAGCCACAGCAGACACACCAGGTTGAAACATGACGAGAGGTTTCATTATTGTGTTTTAGAGGGATCCCTCACACTCTGGTTTCCTTGTCTTACCAGGAAGGAGCTGAAGAAGATGAATGAAACAAAGTAGAAATAGGCAAAGTCGGAGCCACAGCCCCCATCTGGCAACGACTCCGCTACTGCTGGGTCCTTCTCACACTTCTGTCCCCCGAGACAGGACAACATGATCTCCTGCCATGACTCCCCTGTGGCACTCCTGGACACACACACACACACACACACACACACACCAGGAGAAGGAGAAGGGGCAGGTTGGTTAAGACTGAGCGGTCCACCTCACAGTTTATTCACAGTTGTGTCTGCCATCTGGAAGGTGCAATCAAAGCACCCCTCGCTTCAGAGACAGCTGAGACACTCTAAATGTGACACAGGGCTGTGTAGTCTAATGCATACATTTCCAGTAAGAGTTACAAGCAATAGAGCTGATCTTTTGATGCCTTTAAATGATGATGTCATCATTTTATACAGTTGTTTATGGTTTTTGTTCTGCAATGTGTCATTTCTCAGATTTGAGATAACCAAATGTATAATGTTTAAATGTAAAAATAAGAACAGTATCATTGCTCAACACTTTGGTCATGATAGCCCTTTCATTATTTGACACTGTGTTCTTCCTCACCAGATGTAACCCTCTTGAAGTGTCTGCCAAGTTATTTGTTAACGAGGTAAGTGGTACATTGCAACATCTATCACCCCCTGACACTTAGGAGCCTCTTGGGTAATTAGAAACCAAAACCTTACTACTGCAGCCTTGCATCATTATTCAGACTACATCAAGGAAATGTGTTGTTCAACGAACAAAGTGAAGGAAGATATTGATGGTTTTCCATCTCGATTTAACAGAGACATGGGCTGGTAACTCCTCTAGAGTGCTGAAGATAAGTGATTGGATTGAGTGTGTTGAATGATGAAGTGTTAAACTTGCAGTGTGGAACATTTACACATAAATTAATGTCTGTTATGTTCAAGCCTCATCCCACAAGTTCACAATGCTGCATCGCAGGTTTAAGTTTCAGATTGGGTCATAGAATAGCTCCAATTATGACTACATGGATCTGAAACAAACAGCATAAAGTCCAAAGCTACCCAGAGAACAGGACTGAAGATGTCAAGGTGTCCTACCTGAAGAGTAGCATTAGAGCACCAGAGAAGGTCTTGAAGTTGTTGTGCTGGGTAATATGAGTCTTGTCATTCAGCTTAATGTTTCCAAACACCTGATTCACAAAGGAACGGGCACAAAACAGGCAGGACATCACATAAACAACCACTTTGGAGGATCATATGTTTAATCACCATGTCCAGAGAGAGACAAAGAATGATCAGGTGTGTGTCTCTCTAACCTGCATCCCAATGATGGCATAGATGAAGAAGAGCATGGCGATGAGCAGACAGACGTAGGGCAAAGCTTTGAAGGACTGGACGAAGGTCCACAGAAGAATTCGGATGGTGTAACCTTGTCTCAGAAGTTTGATGAGACGAGCTGCTCGGAAGAGCTTCAAGAAGCTCATGTTGAACGTATCAACAAACTAGGAGAGGGGAGGGAAACCGGTGTTTACCGATGGTGTTTAATACAGGAATACAGTACTGATGTTCACATTAATACTGAAACGGTGCATAGAACAAGGAAGAGCTGATCAGTCAGAGGTATACTATCTCTCTTGAGACTACATTATTCTTATTACCTGCAGGTCTACCACGATCTCTGTGATACTGCCCAAAACAGTGATGAAGTCAAAAATGTTCCATGTGTCTCGAAAGTAGTTCTGTAGAAACAGGAAAGACGCTTTCAGTAATTTCAAAAGAGGATCCACATTCAGGCTGAGTGTTGCTCTTTTCTCTTACCAGAAAGCCGAAGGCCAAGATCTTGAGGACACACTCAACAGAGAAGAGAACAGTGAACGCTGTGTTCAAGTGCTTCAGGACAGAGTCATATGCCGGCGGGGCAGAGTAATACTGAAAAAAGAAAGGCGGCAGGGGTTAAACAGCAAGAAATGTGCTGTATGAGTGGGATAAAAAAAGTGGAATATTCCCTAACCAGTTCACAGTAGTGTAACCTGATGATACCGGTCTGATAACAGTATGAACCTCAGCGCTTCACCCTGCAGATCTACAGGTTGATGGAAGATTCCTCCAGACCCATAAATAGTGCCTCAGTCTCTGCACCTCTCATCTGTCGCACTATAAAAGGAGTCATTCCTCTGGGGGCAGCAGCCACAGTTAATGAGGTCATGCTAAATAGCAGCCCCTGGACATTATAGATCAATATTTAATACAGGATGAGTCACCCTGCGTCTGTCTGTCTGACTGCCTGTCTCTCTGAATAACCAGCACGGCCCAAGAAAAGGCCAGTTGCAGAAATAAATAGTGGCGAGAGAAGGGTGGAAAAACACTAAAACATCACAGTGTGATGAGGTGGGACTCATCAGCTTCTACAGAGCCATGTTTCCAGTTAGGAGTGACACGTCTTGGTTTATTTTAAAACCAAAGTGTTAACAGTCGCAAGTTCATGACAGAATATGCTGCTGAGGATATGTGGAGAGCGGCACTTCATTTTCAGGAGAGAGGAGACAGAAGTAGATGATGGAAAAACCAGCAGTCTCAGAGTATGTCCTCTTATTCTGCTCCCCACTTTCACTGTCTTTGATTACGCTCACCTTCATCATCAATACAATGGTGTTGAGAGCAATCATGGCGAGGACGGTGTACTCAAAAGAGGGCGACACCACAAAATGCCACAGACGGTACTGGAACGTGTGCCGGTTCTGGGGCATGTAACGGGTCAGAGGCTTGGCACTGATGGCGAAGTCAATGCATGCCCTCTGAAAAACAAAGAATAACAGAAAGAGGAAAGAAGGAAGCATGAAACAGTTAAAACACACAGCACACAGTCAAGCCACCTTAATGAAATGCTCTTTTTTACTTACTCTTAAACTTTTAAGAAGAAATAGATGTATAGATTTACCAAGACAGTCAGAGCATATTTCATCTTTTTTTTCTGGTGATCGATTTTCTGGATTTTAAGTCTGGTCAAAATAATTTTCCCTTCTGTGTTTAAGACTTTAGAACTGGTGAAAAGAAAATTTCACCAGGATAATCTTTTTACTTTATCTATTTTCTTCCATCTGCGTAAAACACAAGAAACAAAAATTCACTCAGTTTCAGACATAAAAAAAGAATTCTCCTAGAAGAAGATAAATAAACTCTTTTTCAGAAAAACATACGTTGGTTTCAGACATGAAGTGTTTTCACAGTTACAAAAAAAAAAGGAACCGAAAGATTATACTGGCAAAAACTCTTTGTCACTGGTTCCCAAGTCATAAACACAGGAGAGAAAACATTTTTAATCACCAGAAAAAACAAAAAGAAAATTCTCACTTGCCCTTCTGGGCTTCCGTACAGACTAGACTGTAAGTCTTTGCTTAAGAAACGGCGAACAGGAGACACAATGGGAAGAAAAAGGTGTGATCAAACTCAAAGTGTGAAAAAAATAAAGCAACATAAAAGAAACACAACAGACAGAGGAAGAAGTGTTGTTCTTTGCGCCCTTTTACCTCATTCTTTTCCAGGCTGCACTCCTCCATCATCTTATCTCCCTGTTCCTGGAAGGTGATGATGATTAGAGCCACAAAGATGTTGACAAAGAAGAAGGGAAAGACGACAAAGTAGATAACATAGAAAATGGACATCTCCATCCTGTTTCCATGGCTCGGGCCTCTGTCCTCCTCCGTCACATCCACCGAGTGCTGCAGAACCCTGAAAGAACAGAGACATGGTGCTAACTAATGCTAACGCGAATAAAACTCCAGCAACTAAAAGAAAAAACATCAACTGTTTGGCACGAAAGAAAGAGCACGATAACATCAATACCCACTGAATGTGAGACGTTTCAATGAAAATGAACTAACATTATGTGCAGGAAAAGTTCCCCTTCTGAAGTTACATCACGTGCTACAGCAGTTTTTAGTTTGGTGGAAGTATTTGTTTACTGTGGTGCGGATCATATGCCAACTTGCCATTTGGAGGAGGAAATCGTTTTTTAATTCATTTTGTAGTTAACAAGGGCTGGAGCAGTACAAACCCATGGGCGCTGTCAGTGAAATATTAGTGTACCCTTATTGTGAGATAATGAATGAGAAAATCTTTGTTAAAGTAATCACATCTAATATATTTCCTTAATCAAAGGTCAGATTTGACCATTACCAAAGAACAAGACAGATGTTAAAATAATATAATGCTCATAAAAGCTAATGAGCCCTCTGAATGGAGAAGAATGTAAAATGATACGCAAGAAAGCTCCTGTTGAACTTCCTCGTCCTGCATGACAACCAGACACTCACTGAGGCCACCCCTCTCCGGTGGAAACAGTGAAGAGAGTGAGCAGAGCCCAGATGACGTTGTCGTAGTGAAACTCGTGTCTCTTCCACTCTCTCCTCTTCATCTCCTTCTTGTCCCTCCCGAAAATGATGTAGTAACCCCTGGAGGAGACGGAGGAGACCAGGCACAACAAGAGAACATCTTAATAAAGACACATCAAACAAAATACATTAAGAAATAGAGAGGATCATGTTACTTTGAGAGGATTTTGTAACATTTGCAACAATTTTGCTATGTTTAGTGTCTAGTTTTAGGAGGGCATGCTGCTTGAGACTGAATGAAGGGTGTAAAGAACGAAGGGCAGAAGGACAGATGGAAGGAAATGAAAGAAGGGAATACAGAGGGAAAGACGGAAGACAATAAGGAAGGTAAGAAAGGTGGAGGGAAGAGAAGAAAGTAGCTAAAGAAAGAGAGAAACAAAAGAGAGAGATGAGGCAAAAGAAAGAAGAGAGGGAAGGAATGCAAGAATGAAGAAAGAAAGAAAGAAAGAATGAAGAAAGAAAGAAAGAAAGAAAGAAAGAAAGAAAGAAAGAAAGAAAGAAAGAAAGAGAATAAAGTAATGTATAGTTTAGAGTATTACTGGCAGTCCTTCTCTGTGTCCTTGGAGCTATCAGTGCAGTAGAAAAACTTCCCCTTGAAGAGCTGCACGGCAATGACGGCAAAGATGAACATGAAGAGCTTGTAGACGATCAAGATGTTGAAGACGTTCTTCAGAGACGTCACCACGCAGTCGAATACCGCCTGGAGGAGACACGCGTGACATAAAGACTGATGCACATAACTATTATAACACAAACATATACTATTGATTTTTGTAAATATATATATACAGCGACCAGAATGAGAAGAACATGGTATTAGAAGCAATCCCAGGACGACTACCTGTCAGTAGACAATCCTCCAGCTGCTTCTCAGGCCCTTACTTTAAACCCTCTCCTACTTTTTTCTTTATTCCCTGCAGGTCACCTTCCTTTCCTCTTTATCCCCCTCAGTTTCCATTGAGTTTCTTTTCTCCATTGAGGTAGGATATCAACCTGTGTATATTCAAGCTTTGACGTATCCTCATCTCCCCTCCTCTCGTCGTTCTCTCCCCGTAGACAGACTACGTGTGAAGCTTGGGGATCCCAGCCCTGACAACATGTATTCATGCCCCAATGCTCACAGTTTGTCACCTCACGGTTTATCGCCTCGTCTGTCTGCTCGCTCTTTTTTCTACCCTTCTGCTCAGGTCTGCGACATGCAGCTACAAGAGATGAAAAAGGAGATATCTCTAAGCTACAGGTCGTGTTTCTGTTACTGTGTGTGCATGTGGACACTGAGATATGCTTGTAAAAGAGTGATATGTGTGCTGTACTCAATTTTGCGTCAGTCGCTCTGGTCCGGATGCAGCTGTGAGGAATGTTTGCTTTGGTCAAAAACGTACCCAAATACATCTTTTCAACTTTTAACCAAAGCTAGACATACAGCATGTTGGACAACTGGTGTCATCTCTCTGGTTTATGCAGTATGTTCTTATTAACATTAGCTATTGACCGGCATGACAGAAACATACAAAGAGAGACCATCTCTGACCTTGAGTTTAGGGAGCCTCTTGATGGTCTTCAGTGGTCTGAGGACCCGCAGCACTCTCAGAGATTTGATGGTCTTAATGTCCCGTCCTTTGTTATTTCTGTGCACAGAGACAGACAGTGTTAGCATCTCACCATTAATTGTAAATATCGCATTTTTAGACACACCATGATCTTCAGAACACATTCCCCCACCTTATTCATCCATCTTACAGGACCTGTAATCTGACATATTCTACTTATGTTGCACAATTTGGCACATTTAAAGATGGTATTTGTTTGAATAGAGGAAGACTTTTTTTAATTTTTACCCCATCACATTGCTGGTGGTCAATCCCACAGGGGCACCATCCACAGACGGACACAAACAGGAAAGAGGGACATGTATATTAACAGTTATAATGCTATAACAAAATGGAAGAGGTGGCTGCGTGAAGTGAAACAACATTTACAGCCATAAAAAGCCATGTTACAGCCGATTTAAAGACACCGCATATTGTTAACTAATATAAGCCACTTGACTGACGAGAGGGCGAAGGCCACCAGTGCTCCCACCACGACGATGAAGTCTAGGATATTCCACAGGTCTCTGAAGTAGGAGCCATCATGGAGGATCAGACCCTGGTCGATCATCTGAGAGACAAAACAAAAGGTCTGCGGTGAAAGAAATGTCCTTCCTGGGACGGAGTCAACTTTAAATTAATTTCTTTTGTTGGTATTTCAAGTATCAGTGTTGGAATTTAAAAGAGAATCAAGTTACTGACAGGTTGAATTAAATGAGAAATGAGCCTGAAGCTGTTTATTACTTTAAACAGAGAACATCAATCTGAGCAGTCCCAAGATAATTAACAGCAAAGGAAAGCAGACAAACACATTCCTCCTGCTCCACACTGGGATAATTTGTTTTTCAGATATTCCTTGAATCTTTACTTATTTTCTGTAAATTGCTTTATTGCTGATTCATTTTACTTCTTTGGGACTATGTTCAAATAAAACAAAACGTTTTGGTTATTTTGGACAACTAATAACCACATGTGACAGGAGATAAGGGTCAGCAAGCCAACATCGCTTTTTTTAAGGGTTCACCGGCTAAAGTGGTTGGAAATAACTTATTTTACTGTGTCACATAACAAAGTTATGTATTTAGACGTTTTAGCACCATTTCTTGCAACCCATCACCCCACAGTGACACATGATTATTAAAATATCATCTTCAGACAGTGACTCACCTTTATAATCATTTCAAATGTGAAGACTCCAGTAAACACATAATCAAAATACCGCAGAACCTGCAATGAGACAGAGCAGTAAAAGGGCAGGTCAAATATATATCACAAACACAGATCAATACTGTAACTAGATTTGCTGCCTCGTGGTTGCACACGTCAAGTCCTGAGCTATTCCACTGAATAATGGTCAGAAATGCTGAATATTCTGACATAAGTGAAGTGAAGTTGACCTTTGACCTTTGACCACCCGAATTTAATCAGTTCATCCTTGAGTCCAAGTGGACATTTGAGTCGAATTTGAAGAAGTTCCCTCAAAGAGTTCTTGAGATATTGAGTTTAAAAGAATGTGATGGAACCACCCAAAAACACAACACCGGCCATAGCCTTTGCCGGCACGGAGGCTTAATAATGTGGTCATGAAAAAGGTAAAATTCTTCAACTTGCTGCATTAAATTTATGACACTTTACTTTACACACTAATCTTAAGGTTTAGTACAAAACAGTCCACTCGATGTTAATGATGATAATACGATACAAGATAAATAGCTGGATTCCTCCTGTGACGCTCAGTGTGTCTCAGACTTCAATCTCAGTCATCAGCAGTTTAACCGCCCCCCATCAAGTCACATTATCATCACATTAGCGCCTTTTGTGAAACAATTTCACGAAAAGGTCTTTAGAAGTATTTTCTTTCTGTTCATGGTGCTGCTCAGTGTAGATGAAGGGAGCTATTAGACCCAGAGCACAGATGGAGAACTAGTAGAAACAGCAGAAATATTCTGGCTTCTAATAAGTCATTAACAGCTTTTCCCATCAGACAGGTGATATATATTGAATATACTAACCTTGTTCCAGTCAGAGGAGGTGGCGACAGGGTCCTCAGCAGCCAGTGCTATGCTACTAGCAGCTATGACCAGCAGGATGGACATTTCGAAGTACCGGAGGTTCACCACGTAGTGACACGCTCGACGCACCCTGAGGGAGAGCAGATGGCAGAGTGAAGATGCGATGCAGAGGTCAGGTACCACGTCTGCTAAGAGTAATACTGTACAGGCCCAAATCTAGAGGCAGGGATGTCATGCAACAAATCGGGGCAGTTTATTCCAAGTACATGTGATGTTTGGAGCACCATTATTTCCTCATCACTACAATGTTGTGATGTTTAAAGACACCCCTTCAGAGAGTCCATGATAGCAACGTACGGGTTGTCAGGTTTGAAGATGAACATGCTGTCTGGAGTCACAGCGTTGACAGGCTTTGTCTCCTCTGCCTCCTCTTTCTCTGACTTACAGGTTTCGGGGTCCTTACTGTTGACTGGAGAAGGTCAGGAGGAGAGGAAAAAGAAGACGAGGTTAGGACAGGTGAGAGAATGAGACGAAGAGGAAGGCTGAAAATATCCAATGCCAGCCCTGCAGTGGTGAACTGAATCAGTGAACTATGGAGACTATTTTAGCAGATGACATGGATGAATCCTTCACAAAATGAACTGTGGGAGCAACAATTTACCCTGAAGTCACGACTGTGCAACTGCATGGCCTATTTCTCATCTCAAATGTATCCAAAGACATTCATATTGATGAGTATGTGTGGCTCATCTATACCAGCTACTTGAAATGAATCCTGTGTGAAGTAAATGCCCACTCAATGAGTGCAGCGAAAATGATGCTCAGGCCTTGCGTTAGTCTTGAGAAATCAAATAAAGCCCTTCCTAATGTTACCAGCTACAGTGTGAAAAAGTCTGCATATCAGCACCCAATGACCACAAACCAACAGCTGTACCTGTGATTGTGGAGAGCTCCAGAGATGACTGAACGTTGGGCACCTCGATGATCACACTGGAGCTGAGCTGAGATTTATCCTGGTCCTGTTCTGTCTCATTGTCCTCTTTGCTGCTGTCCAGGACTGCAGTTGGAGAGGTCTCTGACTGCTGAGGAGTTTCTTCCTGCTTCTGGTCACCAGTGTGGCTCTGGTCATCTGGTGGGTCAGTGTCTCCTGCTTCACTCCTGTCACCCTGTCTGAAAGTACAGACGCAAAGACTTGACTGGACAAACAGGAGAACAGTGATAGACTTAAAGCTAGTCTACTTTAACGTTTGCATTTTCATTGAATTGTTTCTGGCCGTTAGCCTACACAGCAGCTTCTTTGCTCGCGCTCCTTATCTCATCCTCCACAATCCGGCACAAAAAAAAAGTTTTTCTTGTGTAGCATAAAGGACTAACAACTAACAGCATCTTGCTGTACAACCCTGTGTTGTAGAATGACAAATAAATTAATCTTGAACCTTAAATTAATGGAGAAGCTATGTTCATAAAAGTAGATTCCCACAAAGGAAGAGAAGGTAAGAAACTTAAACATGGAGCCAAAATGGGAACCCTAGTGGCGTGGGGGTCAAGACACTGACGATACGCGGGCTGCAACATCCACAGTTTGGGTTCCATCTCTCCCCACTGAGCAAAGACATGTCCATAAAACGTCCATAGACCCTTTTCATGGCAGACATTTTGACTTGTCAAAGCAGCTTTGGCAAGTCAAAAATGTCTGCAGTGGAAATGGTGGATTTAATGTCTTTGCCGACTGGTCATAGACGCCCACTGAAGAGCCAAAATGAAAGTTTCTGCAATGTCTTTTTTAAATGTCCTTTTGACCAATTATCATGATGTGTTAATGTCAGTTGTGATCGATTAACACTCCTTTCTTTCAAGTCTTTGAAATGTTCACTATTGACATCCAAGTGACACCCTCACAAAGTCAAAATAAAAGTTTTACAATGCCATTTCAGACACCTTTCCAACATTCATTACAAATCAGCCAAAGGGAAGCATGGTGTGGTTCAAAATGAAAGACTTCATGATGTCTTTCCTTGACTTATTTCACATATCCCTGCTGCACGTTGTTTAAACCATCTTTTCTCTCTTTTTAAGGGGCTTTTGTTGGATTGAACATCTTGTAGAGAAAGACAGGAAACAGAGACAGAGAGAGGGAGAGTCACACAGCTAAGGGCCTTCTGTCATTTCTCTGTTGTTGACTATCCAAGTCCATAATAATGATTAAAAACCCCTCTCAAAATCATTCCTGCCTCTTATGACTTTGATTTCACATGTTGGTCTGTCTCACCTGCTCTCATCAGATTTGGACACCTCGTCCTCCTGTATGGCCTCTGCTTTTTTCTCTTCCTCTTTCCCTGGATTTCTTGTCCTCTCTCTGCTGACCGAGCGACTAAATAAGTGGCTTCCGTTCCCAGGTGATGACCCCTGACTTCTGGCCCCGCTCTGATGGTCACAGTGACGCATCGCCCTCCTGCCCCTAATCCCACTGTGACCTCCCATCTCAGGAGTCAGTGTGTCAAGGTTATCTGGTGGTCGGAACTTTTTGACTGCCCTGTGTTGACGCTCGCCATTCAATCGGGGGCTCCGGCGCTCGCTGTTGTGGCTCTGATTTACACCCAATTTACCGCTCTCAGTGATGGGCTCTGTCATGGACACAGAAGCATCAGGAAGTGGTACGCTTGTAGGATCCAAGAGATCTGGGACCATCACTGACACTGGAGGTTCAGGTATGTCACTAGAGAGGGCAGCATCCAGAGGAATATTCGCAGACACTGAGGAGCCTGAAGCCTGGTGCTTCACTGGAGAGGCTAAGGGGTCAATTGCCCCCTTCAAACTCCCAGACGACGTGTGCTCCATGACCTTGCGGTGCAGCGACAGGGGATGTCCATGCTGGGCTGAAACAGGTGGCCCGTCCTTCTCCTCGCTCGGGTTGCTGAACAGGATCTCCCGGCTGGACATCTGGCGGTGTCTCCGCAGCTGGCTGGTCCTCTGCTCCCAGACTGACATGGTCATCCTTTTTCTCCTCTCCCTCCTGGACATGAAAGAGTTAGAGGGGTTGAGTGGTGGGGGTGGGCGGCCCTCCCTGATGCTGCCCTGGGTCTCCTCCAGAGAGCAGGAGTAGGTGGGCCGACTACGGTGGATGGCTCTTTTCCTGTACAGGTAGGGCCGCCTCCTCCGGCTTCCCCTGAGAAGAGAAAGAGAAGACAGCATGTCAGTATATAGAAGCAGACAATTTATTAAATGCAGAGCCACATTTGACATATAGATGGTTTCAGTTAAAGGTCCAGTGTGTAGGATTTCGGGGGATATATTGGCACAAATGGTATCTAATACTTGCATATTCACCTGAATCTAAGAATCACTGTGTTTCGTGACTTTCAGGATGATTTATATTTCATCATTGATTCCGCGTAGCACCTCCGGCATAGCCTATGTATAGATGTATGCCCTACGCCATAGCCTGATCTGCCCCCCCCAGAAACATAACTACACATTGCAGCGACGCAGACCAGCATGACTGTGATTGGTCCACTTGGTAGCATTACATTGCTAATACCGAGGATTGTTACCTGTAGTTTCCCCAGTAAACACACCGACCTCTTCCGCTGTTGCAGTCCCTCCTGACTGTCCAGCTATCGCTCTTCTTCTTGGGTTGTACTCCTTCACCAGAGCTTTTCGTGGCTGGAGTGTCTGTGAGCAAGAGTGAGCAGACCGGCCGGATGTCCAGAGGCCCCCTTGATGAGCAGCCCAGTGCTCAATCAGTGATCAGTGGCTGTGCTTGCAATTTTCTTGTGGCTGTTTAAAACAAACAGCCAGCGGTAGAGCTGATGTAGCGGGCTTTGAGCAGTAGCTGCCCGGGTAAACACAACACCACGACTGGCTGTTGCAGCTGCAGTGTTTCCAGGTTTCGTTGGGTAGAGACAGGCCAGGTGGTGGAGCTCTGTGTAGAGCCTACGTGCAATGATAAATCAGCCTATTGAATGAGCATTTTATATCTAGAGAATGAACTGGTCCTCCTTCATCGAGTTTGCCATATTGCATATTCATATTGCATATCCATATTCCATATGCTTCTACAGTAACCCAGAAGACAAATTAGACTGTGTCTTTACCTTTGGCCTTCTTTGCATTGTTAGCAGCCACTGTAGGAGACGGTGAGGGGAGGTGCATTCAGTTGGTTGCAATGTACAGTCCGACTGAAAGATGCCACTAAAACCTGCACACTGGACCTTTAAAGTTAATGTCTTAGTGTAAGCATTTGATTTGTTAGCATTTAATTTTAGCTTGTTTTATTATTTATTGATCCAGGTGTGGAACCATTTGAGTTCACATGCTGTGTTTTCACAGAAAATCTAATTTGATTCAAGCTAGACTTTCAGAATCTGCTTCAATGGATTTTACTATATAGGTTCTGAGTTTGCTTTATACCAACAAATGAACATCAAAGTATACAGCCTGTGCTTTGGTCTGATGTTCAAGCAGTTTATAAACACATGGAGCAATTTCATTCCAACATGAAGCGATTTAGTGGATCAATGAAAATGTTAGGTGATAAATTAACCAAGCCAGGAGTTTTTGTGTGACTAGATAACACAAAGAGTAGGATGCAGAATGAAATCAGTGGAATAAAAGGAAAGAAATGTGGAATTAAATTAGGTTGGAGAGAGTTTGGAGGAACAGGACAGAGCATGAACAGAGCACTATACAAGATGGAGTCTAGGACGTTTACCCATTTAAGAAAATCAGACAGGTGTTAGTGAGAGATTCAGAGAGCTGAACAGACAGTGTTACTTACTGGAGCGTGGACTCTTGTGTGGTCCGTGTTATCAATGAGCGATTGGTTGAAAACAAGACATTAGTGCTTTCGTGAGCAGAGACAGAACAGGCCAGGAGACACACAGCAAGCTCAAAGATAAACTGGCCTTTCACACAAACACCAGCGTAATCAAAACATCTGCATACAGACTGTTGATGCCATTTAACAGCTGCTCAGAATTTGCATTTTCCCTGCTTAAGGGTAAATTTGCTCTATTAGAAGTCTACATGCACAGATGAATTATTCATTTCATATCTAACTGCAACATTGTGTATTCTTTTTGCAGCACATCACATCTTTATATGTTTGTAATGATCCAAAACGGAGGTCAGAAAACAACTCTCGATGCTTTGGTGTGTGTCTCCGTTGGAGCCAAGCGGCACATTGACAAACAAGATGGTAGCAGTATTAGAAACAGTCAAACAACATTCATAAACATCAACAGTAAGCGCAACATTGATAAGAAGACATTTTAGTCAGATTGAGATGTTACACAGTCTGAGCTACAGTATGGGTACAGATAGAAAACACAGAGATGGGCTTCATCGGCAAACACAGGAAAAGAGTACATATCTGGATGCCTTTTGAACAAAACCACCACACTGGGATGCAGCTCTGAACACCACCTCAGAGAACTCACACATTAATTAGCATTCTTTTAGGACATGCTAGTAGAGCTAAATGGGGAAATTCATGTGCCGAGCTTCAAAAAAATGCAGCTAGTTCAGGGAGGGTTCACAATGGAAGAAAAACAGTACACACACTGAAAGCACTATCCAAATATTCCAGTCTCAGTATCACTTTTCTGTAGTATACTGTACGTGAAACGCATTCTCAGCGAGGGTGTGAGTGTAATTTTTCTTCCTTTGATCATGCTGACCAGATGCATGCGTTAAAAGGATGAAATCACCATCAGCCTCCAACATGCTGCATCTCTCCGTTTTTTGTTTTTTTTTATTGAGCAAATGCTGTCATGCAAGTTTCTTCAAGGTCAGCAGGGGCAGGCACCACCGGGGTTTCATAGCTGACATCGGAGATGAAACCAGAAACCCTTAAAGTTCAGAGTGTCCTCTTTGAATACAGATGCCGGCCCAGACGACCCCGTGGTATTCCAGTCTCCTCTATGGGCATTGACAAGAGCCTGACCCTCAGCTGGCTAAACTGAAACTAATGCACATCTCCAGCTTTCTTTGCTGTTGTTTTAGGAAAATGGCAAGGCCTCGAAAAAAAAAGAAGAAAGAAAGAGAGAGAGAAGGACAGAAGGAAAGAAAGAAAGAAAGAAAGAAGGAAAGAAAGAAAGAAAGAAAAAAAAAGAAAGAAAGAAAGAAAGAAAGAAAGAAAGAAAGAAAGAAAGAAAGAAAGAAGGTACTTAATGTGATGTTAATAAAATGTTATCTGGTAAAATCTTCCACATGCCCATGCAACAAGCTGCTCGGTTCTCAATACACCAACGTGCACACAGAGCCAGAGGTCCCCACTCTTGTGCATGCACATGCACATATCACCACTGTGCAATCAAATCCCTGAGAGAAAAAGACAATCTATTCTGCTGGAGACCTGAGCATTGAGAAAACAAGGTTACTTTATAAATCAAATTTTCCACAAGTCAGAACATGTAAACAGATCACAGCCTGCATACGCTTCATTTCATCCGCTAATTACACTTTCCTTGCAACGATATCTAATGTGAATACATAAGCATATTACTGTAATGGACAAAACATGTTAATTTGGACACTGGGTAACCCTATCTGCATGACAACAACATAAGCACCTCCCCACCCAAGAGTGGAACCAGTTACCATGGAGACATACATTTGACTTCTATTTGGCAGCAAATTACAGCGTAGGGAGCGGGCGGAGGCTGGATAGTAGATCTGTCAGTAAAGCAGTATGAGTCTCTAGTGGGATGGCACGTGATTCTCTCAACAGGCTCTATATTGATGACCCTTGGCCTCCATCTGTAACTGTACTGCATGGGGTGGTTTTATTCGTTGCACCTCATGATGGACTCGCCATTTGCTGGAGGTTACAGCAACTTGTGTTAAGTAACAGCACTGAGGGTTTAGTCCTATAGACAGTCCCTGGAGGAAGTAAGGAGGGAGAGGAAGAGGGGGACAGAGGGAGGAGAGGAGAGCGGTTGCAGTCAGCACTTACTCTGAAGACATGAAGGAGGACAGCGGGCCGACCTCCTTGGCCTTCTGCAGAGCGTGCTTCTGGTTGAACGCCGCCTCTGCCTCCTCTTCATCCTGATCAAAAGAGTAAAAGACGGCTGAACAGCTGTCACATCTGTGAGTTTTAATATTTAAACAGAATCAAACTGATGAGGAGAATAGAGCAGAACTGGACATGGTAGATATCTTAATCTTTATACATTTTTTTATTACCTTGGTGAGTTCTTGTGCATTGGCAAGGTTATCCACGGCAATGGCCAAGAAGACATTCAGCAGAGTGTCTGGTCACAGCTGAGTCAAGGATGTGATGGACAACAAGGCAACCCCTAAAACTGAAATACTGTCTGACACAGTACTAGTGGAAAAAACACATTTTGACCAAATTTTTCAGAAATCTGCAACAGAATATGCAAATGGCTGTGAATTGTTTTGATCCACTACTGTTATGCAATTATTAGGTGGTGGTTCAATGACATAAGTAGTAGGTGGTGCCAATTCTCCAGTCTGAAAACCACTAATCGTTGCAGAAGAAGGGGCTGGAATACGATGTGGTGATCAAAGGATATATTAATGTCAGGAAGGTGAATCAAATCTGTGTGGTGAAGCTACTAGTTTGTTATTATTTTTATCTTTTGCTAGAGGGGAACCATCTGATTCTTATCGCTGACGTCATATCGTTTCCATCTCTAACTAAGCTCGTTAACTCTTTTTTGAAAAAGCAGAAAACCCCTCAAGGGGCTTGTAAAATTATTTTTTTTAAACAGAGGACGTTTTCTTAACTTCAAAATGTGCATAAAACATGCACACACGATTACTGACTCCTTGTTACGAGATAGGTATTTTGATATTTCTAATTGAAAAAATAGTAATGAAGGATACAGTTTCCAAACAGTGTAAGCACTATAAAGTAGATAGAGGACCACATGCCAGACTTCACTCCTCCCTGAGAGCGAATACCGTTGTACATTACCTCGTTCCAGTCCTCTCCAGTGAGGATCTGGTAAAACAAAGTCACAATAACAAACATACATCATTGCAAAACTATCCTGAGCACTTTCCTGTATGTTATTATTCGCTGTCATGAACGTGTGACGTAGAAAGCAATAAATTGCCAGGTCTATTTCCAGACCTGAAAAACGGTCATGATTGCTGCAGGGAAGGTGTCAAAGTTTGTGGGAGTGTAGTCATCAGAGATGTAGTCAACAAACATGTCATCTGGGTCATCAAAGATGAACCTGTGAGAAAGAAATTCTAAATGTCTTCATGAACTCATACACACTGATGCACAGCGCTATTGGCTCTACTGTTTTTTTACTCAGAGGGTCAAAGGAGACTTTTTAATGTTACCTGCCACCAAAGAGCTGCATGCCAAGGAGTGCAAAGACAACGATGAAGAGGAAGAGGAGGAAGATGAGGGAGATGATGGACTTCATGGAGTTCATCAGAGAGACGACCAGGTTTCTCAGAGACGCCCAGTACCTTGACAGTCACACAATATCATATTAGTGTGAATATATTATTTAAATTGTGAAAAATGCTTCATAAATATACATATAAATACGAATATATCAGATACCAAAAAGCATCCTCCTCACAATATAGTATTTTATATTAATGTCACAAAAATGACAGACTTAACACTACTGCCATCTTTCAGTCAACAGTCAAATGTCCTTTGCAAATATCATGAAACATCTCAACAGATGGCAGAGAGTGGGGAAGGCCGCAGCACTAACTTGGTGATCTTGAAGATCCTCAGCAGACGGAGAGCACGCAGGACACTGATGCCAAAGGAAGTGCCAGGCCTGAAGAAACCCCACAGAACTTCAAAGATACTGCCAACGATCACCTGCAGTGACATAAAATTCAAAAGGAATCTTTTATAAAGACACACAGGCACACATGAGTGAACAACAACGTTAATGACAAAGTGGCACAGAGAGGAAAAGACAGAGGCAAAGATGATTCAACACGGACAGATATGGAGGGAGAGAACGCTGACACTGCATGTTTTGAGAGCAAAAGCAGTTGGATTTTGGGAGAAACAAAAATGTCAGGAGGGAGACGGACTACTGACACTGCAGTCAAAGCAGTTGAAGGAAGAGTGGAAGTAGAGACGCGGTCCCAAGCTGTACATCTTCAGAAACATCTCAGTCAGGAACAGAGCGAGGAACAGGAACTCTGCATAGTCTGAGACAACAAAAACAAATTTAAAATGCAGAGTACGACATCTCTGCCACTCGGAGTCACTCAACCAAAACAAAGCAGAAGGCGTAATTAGTGTGGGATCATGGGAGTTGCTGTCTTTATTGTTAAACAACCACCATGTCAAAGAAATTATATCTATGGGACTGAGGCAGAAATGTTCACGGATAAGGTAATGATTCATTCACGCTACATCCAGTCAATTCCTCCATCACTCTCTGACTAACTCCTGGGAGTTATAGCAACAGGCGACCAAATGTTGGACAAAGTTATGGATTTCTCTGGGTTTGAACATTGTTGTGTTATGATTTGGCCTTTAAATTGAATCATTTCCTGTTTTATTTTGTAGGCTATATTCTTGTGTATCACGTTTTACTTTACACTTCCTGTCTTTGTTTTTTCCCGTCATTTTTTCTGCTCACCTGCGTTTCATTAGTTAGGTAGTCCATGTGTGTTCCTGCCTGTGTTGCCTGAGTTTAATCCAAAACTTGGTTTAGTTTTGTGTGTCTCTTTAGTTTTTTGGACTTGCCCAAGCCTGTTTTTGTCAGTTTTGTTGCCTGCCTTGGATTTAAAAAAAAATATATTGGACTACAGCTTCTTATCAGTAAAGCTGGAGATATATTTGCATTTGAACCCTACCTCTGCGTCATGGACATACAGCAGTTGTTGACATACTTGCCTGTATACGACATGTGTTACCGGAGGATACCACTAGATGGCACACGTTAGCTTGTTGTTTCATTGTCTTCATTGCTGTTGATGTGTTTACTGACTCGTGACCCTGTCACATCTTCATACTGGCTCTACACTGCTCCTACTGTTCATATGCATACTGCATCCTGCTTATGCATAATGTACATTTTTGAGGATATTAACAACTGACACTCCAGTAACTTCAGCAGCCCCTGAGGTCATATATCAATGTGTTACTAGAATGACTCACAAAGGAAGTCGGACAGCCAGGGGGGCTGGTTGTGATGAACAATCGCGACACACAACGTGTTGAGAGCCACCAGGCCCAGCACCGTCCAGTAGAAAGTGTGTGTCTTCACCACACGGCGGATGGAGATGCGCAGGAGACGCTCCTTACGGCGAAAATACGCTGTCGGACCGCGTCTGGCACTCCTGATACTTGCTCTGGCCATGGGGATGCCTTGGGGGATTAGTGAGAGATAGAGACAGGTAGCTTGTAGAGATTATTCCTGCTCTGACTCCCAACAGTGTGATGTTTACGGCAGTATCAAATATGAATTTCTAAAGGCATACTCCTGCAGAGCACAGTGTGCCCTGCTGGAGTATGCCTTACACTTTATGTGCACATATTTATGAGCCTGTCCAGACTCCCACTCACCCACAGAGGAGATGTCACCATATTGTTCCTCCCCTGGTTGCCCTCGATGCCCCACATCCACCCCTCTCCTCTTGATGGTGGTGGCTCTCTTCAACACTGCAGACACGGCAGGTTGAACATAAGAAGAAGCTGTTTCGAACGGTATAACCAATATAACTGTGAGGATAGCGACACAAAGACGTCTTTTGGGCAATGTGACCACAAAACACTGTTTATCTTTTGAATTGATCACATCTATGAATAGATTTTTGACTTGTTTCTTGTCCTCAAAACAGCCCAAAAAACCACCATGTGCATGAAAACCTGTACATCTTTAAGACACTCTTAGGCAGACCCAGGCAGTATGCAAGTGTAAAAGCTTATAATGCAATGAAAAGATAATGGTGATGCAAATAATAGGAAGAAACCACAGTAAGGATCATCTTCACAACACGCTAATGTCTGTGAAGTTTTAGCTGAGAGGGAGAATGGAGCTCATTAACGCTGTAGCCGAATGAGATAAAAATTATCATTTTATGTTAGTGTAATGATCCAAACAACTGGATGCAAACCTTCGGCTGATATCTGATGATCTCTATCTTGGCAAACCATGCTCCAAGGCGGCTTGACGGTCCATGCATCTTCTCTTATCTAAGCTGTGTTCAAGTGCTGCTGTAGAGTATCAGGAGACGCGCCGGGCCGTGCAGTGTGCACATGCTGAAGTGAGTGTGATGAGTGTGTTTTGATCCTTTCTCTGACTGACGTGTCTATGATTACCTTTCATCCTATCCTACCCCCGCTCACACCTTCCTGATACCTTTGTGATTTCTACTTGCAGTCAATATTTGCTTGGGGACTATTCTTTAATAAGCTGCTGAACAAACACACACAGAAACACACAGATACACAAAAATACCGCTGCCATTTCACACACACACATACACACACACACACACACACACACACACACACACACACACACACACACACACACACTCACAGGAGTTTTTGTTTAAGGCAGGAATGCTGAGTCTTGTCAACACACACACACACACACACACACGCGCGCGCGCGTGCATGCTGCTGCCTTGTCAGACCAATGGTTGCTGAGGCAACCGCAGTGCACCGCCCTTCTTTTAATCAAAGCAATCAGAGCTTCTGCATGTATTTCCATCACAACAGCTGGAGCCACAATTGGTCTTTACTACAGATGTGCATGTGTCTTTGTACTTCAACTAATAGAAACACACTAAACAAGAATTTGCTTTCTGTTTTTATGAGTGTTCATATGTGTGAATTTGAATGGGGTGAATGGAGCGGTGAAGCTGGTGAGGAAGAGAGCAAAACAGAGGACGGTTCTCACCATAGGCACCACCTGTACTCCACTCTGGGAGCCTCCTGAGAGCTGCCAATCAATCAACATTTAATAAAAGCCCTGCTGATTCAGTGGGGGGGAAAGGTCAAAGTAGAGCTGAGAGGGTCAGAGCAGGCACTCAACTGTGTGTGGGGCACTGTGTCAAGCTGCAGATTTAACTTTATCGATGCTAATTCTCTCTACGTGACACTGACAGTTGCAGAGAGAGATGCAATGGTGTAAGTGATCTGTGCAAATCCACAGCAGCGACAAAACCTGAGCAGTAAAATATATCCTGAAGTGACATACTGTACTGATTTATGTTGTAATTGAGGTCAACTTTCAGTTCTTTCCAATTTTTACAACTCAGCAGTGAAATCTACAGCCACGTTCGCAGCTCTGTGAGGTTGTGGACACAATGGTCCTTTGAACTACGTGCTAACGTCAGCATGCTAACATCAGCATGCTAACATCAGCATGCTAAAATCAGCATGCTAACGTTCTCACAATGACATTGTGAAAGTTAATGGCAGGACAGCCTCAACTGCTGGGCCGAATGATGGGTCACAACATAATTTTACTTTTGGCACATTTCATCAAGATGGATACCTGTTGAGCAGGGATTGGTTTATTATATTCACCACCATTTAGCATCAGCTCAGGTTGTTTTTGTTTTTGATATTTGGTAAAGAACCAAAGAACTGATGATGTTGCTAGATGAAAAGCTGAGGGATCACCGAGGCTGTTAGCTTGGAATAGCTACTTTTGGCTAAATGCTAACATGAGCATGCTTAAAATTTACAACGCTAAAGTGCTGATTTTTACCATATTCTTATTTATATATTAGTTGCACGCTAGAAGTTGCAGAATGTTTGCACGCTAACATTTGTTTAGTACTACTCTAATAATTAATTAATTAACATACTCAAGGCTGCATTACACCATGTCATCTTTTAAAATTACAATTGAATGGTGAGTACCTGAGTACCTTTCATCTGCATATTTGTATCCAGTAAGGCTGTCTGGTCACAAACGGGTCAATGAGAACAATCAGAACAATCAGAAGGCTGACTCTGAACTCTGACAATGAGAACTCTGACAATACTCTGCAGTAGGTGCAGGTTTGGAGAAGTGATCATGACCACTGGCCAGAAGTTTGGAGTAATTCAGACTCAAGATTTGGAGAAAACAGAAACCCTTTTGACTGAATGTCTTCTTTTGATATTGAATTAAACACCAACAGTTAAAAAGTAACTAATACTCTGAGTAGTGTTTCAGACGAATACTGTGTGCTTTTACCTCAGCATTATTTTAATACCAGATGTTTTACTTAAGTAGTATTTCTATAATGTAACTGAACTCATACCGTGCAGATTTTGATCATTAGTTTCACAGACTAAAACCACAAATTACATTTCTGATCTGATGATGTCATTTGATGTAAAGTCCGGTGATCACCTATTAGGAATTATTGTCTGGGTACGAAGAATGTCTTTGAAAAATCTTGTGCCAATCCGTCTTGGAGAAGTTGAGATATTGAACTGCATAATTGTAAAACTTTGATCTGCTGTGGCCCTAAGGGGAAAGTCAGGGGTCTGTAGTGCTCATGCTTTGGGAACCAGCAATGTTTAAATAAAATTTAATGGCAATACATCAATTGTTTTTGAGATATTTCAGATGGGATCAAATGTGGACTGACTGACATCAAGTTATCATGGCACAAAGTGATCTTCCAGACAGAAATGGCATTCAACTTCCCTTGGTAGAATTTTTATACCTATATCTTTATCTTGAAAAAGGAACATGTAAACCTAAAATAACAAAGAAAAACAGACTTTAATAGCATATGCCTGGATATCCTTTATAAAGCAAATTTGTTTTAGTCAACATGCTAGCATTAAACTGTTTCAGCTGCAGCGAAACACAATGTAAAGCAATGCGAAGATAGCAGAAAGAAAATGGGCAACAATGAAACAAGGAAAAACAGAAATCTCTGCTGACTTACCATCGAGGGCAGAAGGTCCTGCATTCTTATTCTCCTCGGCAAGCATCACTTCCTCTGGAAAACCAAAAACCACAGTGAGAAATGAGTGATGGCTACAGATGGAAAAAAGATATACTGGCATCTTTTGTGACGATGTTTATATCTCAATTGTGGTGGAACAAACAGCTGACAGAAAACCTGTTCCACAATCAACAGGATTAGTCTCAAGGCTTAAAAAGAAATATCGAATCTCCTTTTCTCATCAAGAACCAAAGCCTTGGTCCAAATCCTGAGCTGTGACTAAAGCTACCTGCTCGGTCGATCCAGGCCCGGTAGCCGTTGAGCTCTCTCTCAATCTGCTGCTGGCGTCTCAGCTTCATGAAGGCCCTGCGGTTTTCTACCCTCTCCCTCTCCTTGGCGAATTCCCTGCAGAACCAAACCAAACCACAGGATTATTCATTTACTCTGTGAGGATACAGAGGTTTATAGTTGCGCGGATATATCTTTCCTCTTGGAGACAACCACCGGGGAAAAGGCTGTAGCTGTGTTGAAATAAGCTCATCTCATTGTTCATTCAACCACAAGAGAAAAGACAGTGAGGCAAAGGGGGTCTCTTCTCTCTCGCTGTGGAGATAATGACAATGGATCCCCCATTAACCTTTTTCTGTAAAACTAATTAACTTGTATAGACTTTGACACCACGCACTGAAACAGAACGGTTTGGTTTGACAGTAGTTTGCCAGCCGCTCTGCCAGACAGTGAAAAGACAAGTTACACTGTGTTGTCTTTCCTTCAGCTGAGCCTACCTTATCCTAAATCAACAAGGCAACACAACCAGCTGACTGTAAGGTCCAGTGTGCAGGATTTAAGATTTTAAGGATCTATTGGCAGAAGATTAGTGTATAATCTTCATTCCCTTAGAATGAGCCTAATAAATCTACTGAGGGAGCAAGTCTTCTTAGTCTGCCATGTTGCTCCGCCATGTTTTTACAGTAGGCCAGAACAGACAAACCAAACACTCACTCCAGAGAGGGCTTTTCGAGATTTTAGCAATTTTAGCTGCCACAACAGGGAAAGGTTAAATGTGAGGCTTCCTACATGCTACACTTCTAAATGGCTGTCTTCTTTAAAGTATGTCACCCTACAGCCTCTAGGCTCTGTTTAAGGCAGATTCACCTACAGATTTTTTTTTGCATCCACCTAACCTTGCGTGGACCCATATGTCTTGGTTGCACCTGCTGGGAGATAAAACTACCACCAGTATAGCGCTCGAGACTCCTCCGCCATGACAAGGTAACAGCACAAATATGAGCTATCCTTTCAAAGTCTCAAAGTCGAACACACAGCAAAGTAATACATCAATATACTGTTACTTTCAGGTATCTGTAATACTGTAGGTAGTTATATATACATCATGTTCAGGTTGCCAACTTCAAAAACAGAAAATATGCAGACTCAAAACTTACGAACATGTTGCACACCTCTTTTTCCCTATACCACCATTTATTCACCAAACCTTTTCAGCTATCTTTCCATCTAATCTGTCCTTTCATTGGTTGCCTGTCAGTTTTAGAACAGATTTTAAGATCCTTTAAATGGTGTTTAAATCACTCAGTGGACTAGTCAGACATGATTTATTGTGTGCCCCTTCTAGATCAATGGGGTCCTCTGATGCTTGTTTTTTTAGTTGTGCACTGGGTGAGAAAAAAAACCTATTGTGAGTAGTCACTTATTGTTAAGGTCCTCACCTCTGCAAACGTGTGCCATGGGAGCTGAAGGGCATCATAACCTATAAACACCTTTAACAGAAGTCTCAAGACATTCCTTTTAGCTGGTCTCTCTTATTCACATAGTATTGTTTCACTGCATATTGTATATTTCATTGTATTGTTCCTTGTATGGCAATTTTGCATGAAATGCCCTGTACTGGTCGGATTGGATTGGGGTGGTTTCTTAGGTTGTGTCTAGAGTCCTTGACAGTCAAGTTAGTAAATAGAGCATGGTGTACTGGAAAAGGGTTGTGTGTTATAATTTTGCAGAATGTTTGAAAGGCTGCAGATAAGAACAAACAGGAGTTTATGCTCTGGTTCCCTTCACTTACAGCATATTTACAGGCTGACAGGGACCACACAACTACAACATTAAACAACTGACCACTGTGTGAGGTTTTGCCAATGGAATATTAGCGCCACTAAAGATGTCCAACATTAGTTGTATCTTGCAAATTCAAAAGGAAGAAGGCTTTAAAAGGCTGTGGTGTATCTGATATTGCCCATAACATCATCATTAATGTTGTTCCAGGGCCATCACTGCACTTGATGATTAACATTTTTGTGATGTCATAGCTTTGCACCTCGGGTGTGAAATTAGGATAAAAGTGACAAAGTTCTCATTGGTTGAAGGATAGGACTCTCACTAAGGAGACATGTTGTTATAATTTTTAATTTCAAGCTAAGTTTACTTTTCCATTTCATTTTAGTTCTGTGTCACTGTTTGGTTTAGGGAAGCAAATATTTGGTTATGTTAATGAAAACATGGTTTGGGTTAAACTACACCTTTTCATCACAATGTTAAACACGTGGTTGAGAGGATAACTTTTCCCATGTGTGTCTTTTTCCAGTCTGTTTCCCTGAGAGAACACTGACATTACATAAACATTCTGCGTTAGTTGCAGTGATGGAGCAACATTAGACAAAAGAAAAGACCCATACATCTCCATCCCAACGAGTTTGAAAAACCAACTCAGACTGAAATGTGAACCTACCCAGAGAGGACTCCCAGCACCAGGTTGAGGACAAAGAAAGATCCGATGATGATGAGGGGGATGAAGTAGAGCCAGTTCCAGTTGGGGCCCAAGGCATCGTCGGTCTGAAACATCAAAACAAACTCTAAATTCAGTAGTATCAAAATCAGGCTGGAGCAGACTCATGCTGCCATTGGGATGGAAGACAGAAATACACAAGTGTAGGAGTTTGGGTGGCTGCGGGAGGTTCCAGTCCAGGCGGGGCACCGAACAGAGACATCATGTGTATTGATCTGCTCTGACCTCATACAAAGAGTGTGGAGGAGAGTGGAGGTATTCTGTATACTGTATGAAGCCAATATAGAAACAGAGTATTACATCTACACTATACATCACCCGGGAAAGTTGTTTAACGTGTATTAATGTGTGAACATACTCCTGCAGAGTGCGACTCTTCAGTACAGTGACTGTGCATTTTCCATGTGTTCGGCGCTGATCAAACTGACTCCGGTAAACATCATTACAGTGGGTCTGTGTGGTCAGCAGCATGTCGTCTCTTTCCTGCCTCGCTCATTGTTCATCAGCAAAGCTCATTCAACATCAATGCAGATGACATAATACAATCACCTGCCTTCATCCATCTCAATAAAAACCAAAAGAGCAGGCAGCTGACCGCAGATTACACCCTGTCACAGCAGTTTGTGTGAGTGAGGGTGTGCTAACTGTCTATCTATCTATCTATCTATCTATCTATCTATCTATCTATCTATCTATCTATCTATCTATCTATCTATCTATCTATCTATCTATCTAGTTTTTGTTTTTAGAAGTAGAAGCAGACACAAGTGTCCTGTCTATGTCCATCTTTATTTATTTTCTTCAGACTTATAACTGGCTCAAGTAACGGACATCTTTCAGACATCAGACTAGTGAAAGTCCACTGCCATGACTTCCGGTAGTGTACCTGCAAAACGAGGCTTTCTGCTGTCTCCAATCTAGTAAACTGGCCACAAAAACAACAAAAAATCATCCCTGTTTTTAATTAATCCAATTTCTGTATTCGGCCCCAAAGCAGAGACTTTTTTCACACTGTTTTAATCTTCTCTTGATTAAACTTTGCGTCTGTAGAACCCCTTGGACCTGTAGTAGTGTGCTTGAAAACTGACAACAAATGAATCTGAAACACTCGAAGTAAATTATTTTGGAGACATTCCCTCGGTATCTGAGACAATACCAGTGTTTAATCTTGTTTCATTCATCATTCTGTGCTGTCTGCATCTTTTGCGAAGATAAATCGATTACAATAAAATGCAACAAAGTTTACAACATGGTGTGTTCGTCGAAAATAATCCAAACCAAAGTGAGAGTACAGTTGTTTTGATGGAAGCACATAACAGGCAAGTGTATTTTTTAAATTAGATTATGTATCTATGCATACTAAGGCTTTGCAAATTTGAAATGTGCCCAGGGCCACATAAGCAGACAGACAGGGTATTTTATAGTGTTCCTATATGAACAGGATCTTGTTATTCAGCTGCAACCAGAGTGAGAATATGATTGGACGAGATTTGTTGGATGGTCATGCGGACAACAGATTTATCAAATTAGCAAATGGTGCCACTGCTTCCCTCTGACAAAGATGCTCATGCAGCACAGTTGAGCATCTCATCCCTGTCTGAATGTTAATGTGACAACATTTTCTGGCTCCAACACACGCCTCTCTGAGACGCAGCTTGTGTTACATGAGTCTTAGTTCAAGGCCCAATCCCAATATCCACTATCACAGATTTATATATTTTGAGATTCATTCCTGCTAAGTTTCCATGGGTTTAGGGCTGATCCACAGTCAGATTGTAAAGTGCATGAGGGCTCTCTCGCAAACATTTTGTGCCCTTTATGGCCAACACAAAATAAAAAGTCTCAAACCCAAAAGGTAAAGTGAAATGTTGCAGTGCTGTTCATTCCTATTTCAGTTTCTTGCAGTGTTTCTCACTCAAACACTTACCAGGTGACGTCAGCTAAGTCCATGAGGGTTCGGGGTTTAAGGCCTTAGGGGGGGACAACGTGATTGGGCCAAAGAGCAGAAAAAACTTTTGGTGTCAATCTGTCCTGTCAGTCGATCCTACAGAGCAACTGCATTTCCAACTCATCCTAGCCTTCAATCTTCTAACAGTCTGTGATGTGAACCAAGAGGTCTTGATGTCTGTCAAGCAGGATAACAACACTACACACCCTCGTCACAATATATACAAATGATCCAATAAATCATATGAAAGAGGAAGAATGAAAACACTGTTAGGGAGATGGTTCAAGTAGACATTGTTCTGTCGTTCTTTGTATTCATACAGTGCTGAGAAAGGGGTTTAGACTACATTTCCTAGGGATTCTGAAGCGTGCCGTGTTTGTTAACTAGAGAGTTCGAGTGGGCAGTCTAATCTCTATTCAGGTCTTGTAGCAAGGTGTAGAAGGTTATACAATTCTTTGGATAGATAGAATAGAAAAAAAGGCAGGCTGAGAGCAAAACAGGAACCAACAATCTGCAGTATCAACACTAAAATCACAACCCGGTAACCTCCATCCTCAAGTTCTTGCTCCACATACAGTATGAGAGAGGAGGTGACGGGGTTACAGACCTCCACTCAACAGCCATCAGCGTGCTGAAGCCAGAGCTGCTTCTGTTCATTAGGCTTAATGGAGTCTGACAAAAAACTGCTGCACCTCAATAATTTGCAGCTATTCACAAAAATATTATGAGTGGCACCTGTGTGTGCGTGTGTGTGTGTGTGTGTGTGTGTGTGAGTGAGTGAGTGCTGTCTTACATTGTAGAGTACAGTGGTCCATCCCTCCATGGTGATGCACTGGAAGACAGTGAGAACAGCGAACAGGATGTTGTCAAACTGAGTGATGCCGTAATTAGGGCCGATCCACCTATCGCTGCAGTTGTAGCCAGCGGGACACTGACGCACGCCACACGGGAACTCCACCTCAGAGGACTCAACTGTCTGATTTGCTGAACAGAAAGATGCATAGATCAAGAGATGTTAAATGACTCTGCCTTGCATCAAAAAGTTGTACGGTATGTAAGCACTAAAGTCTGAAAGCTATCATGCATTCAACAACTTGAGAGTAGTAATCTTTCATTTGATGGCTTTAAGCTCCAGAACATCAAGTGCAAACGTTTACATAGAGGTCCTTGTAAAAGGGGAAAATCAAGAGGTTATAAGGTCGTATTAGTCACAATAACATGCTTAGATATTAATCATCAATCTTGCTTTTCAGGATGTTAGCAGCAACAAGCCACAGTTGTGCTGAAATCCACCATAATGTACTGTAATGGTAATTCTCTCTCATTTCTTCGCTGAATGGAAGGGAAATGTACCTTATGTCATGAACATACAGAGAAGAGATGTGATAAAGGAAAGACTCAGCGGGAAAGCAGAAAGAACCAGAGTCTATGGTGAGTGCCGACTTTAGTCAGTGGCATAACTGAATACAAGCACCCTCAGTGCCGGCTGATGTTCGCCGTGGGAGTATACTCATTTCAACTCTGTAGCCATTTCGGCATTTTGACAACACGATTCTTAAAAAAAATCAAAAAACAATTAATTTGGAATGACAAATCCAATTAGTAATGTACCCCTAACACTACTTATGAGTTTCTTTTAACTGTTTATAATCTATTGAGTTTAATTAACCTATAATGTTATTGTTAACATTTATCAGGTGTTTTTTGTTGCTTTATCAAGATTGGTAAATAGTTTTTCTATACTTTTATTAGCAGTTAACTTTGCTATTCTCAGCTACGGGATCTAAAGTGAGCTAATAAATCATTTATGTTTCACTTATTGACAGTTAATTTAGAGTTTATTATTTTTGGAATGCCCTGCTGCAGAGTGCCTGTCTGAACAGTAACTCGGTAACTCGGTGACAGATAATTCTCACTTTAGTCTGTCTGTGTTATCTAAGCATCCATTCAGCTTCAGTGTGACAGGAGCAGCTTGTAGGTTAATGACAGCTGTGAATGTACAATTAACCATTATTGCTCACTAAATTGTTGGTTTTAATTATACCGGACAACACGGCCAGTTTGATTTGATCAAAAATCCAGGTGCAGCCTGGCACGCTATTGTGTGTATGCATATGTGATTAAGACAACAGAGCTACAACCTAAAGAGCCGCACACATATAGTACACACACACACACACACACACACACACACACACAAACACAAAGACAGCAGCAGAATGAGCTTTGTGATACAGCTTACTGCCAAAAATAGTCAGAAAAATAATTCTTTCATCTGTTTACATTTATGAATTATTCACAAAACCATTTCGGGCCATTTCTACAAATTACTCTCTTTTGTTTCGTCCATGCCATCAGTGTGTGGTGGAGGTGCTGAGACAATTTCCTGTTTTGCGATGCAACTCAAATTAGATCTTGGCTTAAGATGAATAAAAGATCGGAATAACAGTAATCACCGGGGGTCACGATTCTGTCCGTGTGAAACACTGGATGGAAATATCTTACTCCTAGAATGAACTATAAACTACTATTACAATGTAATACGCAGCATGTACCCATGTGCTATAGAGACATATGCAGTGATTGTGTGTGTACCCAGTATTCCCGGCAGTGGTTTGCAGGTGCGGTGTAGTTTGCCGCTGTAAAACTCCAGGCCGATTATGGCGAACATGAGGATTGCAAAAAAGAGTAGCAGGCCGATCTGCAGCAGAGGAACCATGGCCTTCATGATCGACTTCAGGACTATCTGCAGACCTGAAAGAAGGGCAGACAGTGACCAGCAGAGTTCAAGTGAAAACACACTTCATACAGTACAAATGTGTGAAATATGTTTAAACCTAATTTTACAATGTTTTTTTTTTTTAAATAGCTTGTTAGGTGGGGCTGAAACAATTAACTATTCATTGATTTGTTCATCAACAGAAAACAATAAGCAGCTGTTTCGATATCAATTAATAAATCATCAGATTCATAAAGATAATCAGACAAATAAATACACCTAAAACATTGACATTAAGTGTTTTGATTACCTTTTTTCCATTTAATTATTTTACATAAGCTCAATGGAAGGGTAACATTTGATGCAAAGTTGTTCTATCATGTTGAGTAAGTGTGTACAAATTAAAAAACTCGATGTGTGATTTGTTGCAGGAGACAGAATGTCTTATTCGTATGTATAATACTTGAATAATAAACATGTAAAAAAAAAAATATTATGTATAAATTCCTCTTAACTTTAATAACTGAATTAATGCACAAGGTTCATGTATAAGTGTGCATTAATTCGTTTAAATCAGACTAAGTTATTCAATTTACTGAGATTGGATCAACATGAACTTTGCATCAAAATGTGACACTTTACATTCGACATATGTAAAACAATTAGATGGATTTGTTTTTATACATGTAATTAAAAGTTTTAGGCAGAATTCTTTTTTCAGTGAGGCTCTGGGAATGTGAATATTTTCTTGTCGTCTCAGTTTTTTTTATGATAGTAAATTGAGAAAATCTTTGGATTTCTGACTGTTGCTGAAACATGCAATCTGAAGATGTCAACTTGAGTTTTGAGGAATTGACAACAATTTGCACTTTTGTCTGACTTTTTACAAACAAAACGACAAATCAATTTATTGCAAGGAATTACAGTAATATTGCAAGTAATACGCTGCAGCCACATGTCTCTGGCTTGATCCATATCAACCATATCACTTAGTAGTTAATTATTTTAATCATTAGACAGTTTGGGATTTTACTTCTTTGAAACGGCTTTCTACAGAAAAGAAACAGACAAAAGTCTGTCTAAAAGGAACAGAGATGTTGTTTCTGGAAATAGATTTTAAGATATTGACTGAGGAGCTGCCAGAAAGAAAATTAGTTGCCAACTAATTTGAAAATCGTTCAATTTTTCAGTCATTTTTCAAGCATAAGCAAATATTTGATGGTTCCAGCTTCTTAAATGTGAGAATTCTATTCTATTCTATTCTATTCTATTCTATTCTATTCTATTCTATGTGTTGTTTTTCTTTGTCATGTATGGTATTAAATAATAAAAAATAAAATAATTTTGGGTTTTGGACTGTTTTGACAAAAGACACAACTTGTAGATGTAATTTCTGGCTCTGGGAGCTTGTGATGAGCATTTTTTAAAACTATTTGTTGACATTTTACAGACTAAATGATTATTCGATTCATCGTGAAAATAATCAACAGATTAATTGATAATAAAATAACCGTTAGCTGCAGCTCTAATAAATATGTTTGTGCGAGGAAAGCACATTCTCATTACAATGGGACTTAAAATTTCACTTGATATCTAAGCCAAATATCTTCACGGCTAGATGCCACAAGGAAAGTGAGAGATGATGATTTGTGGTTTGGCTGACTTGAACCTTTATGTCGTGTTAGCATAACCCAGTGTACACAAAAGGGAAGACTACAGTGATAATAAAGATACTGATGAAGTCATATGAGGTACTCACTGGGAATGCCTGAGACCAGCTTGAGGGGTCGGAGGACTCGCACCGCCCTCAGGGTCCGCAGGTCCACTGAGATGTTCATGTGTGCCCCTGCTGCAGCCAGGATCCTACAGAGGTAAACGCAAAACCAATGTGCATTTGTAAACCCACACAGACAGAAGACACAGATTGGGATTGTCACTGTTTTATAGCTGTACGTGAATGCTACAATTTTCACACTTTATAAGCTGTGTGTCAAAGGGACTCACACACACATAAAGACACTGAGGCCACCGCACACGGTATTGGTGGACAGCTGCAGTGCTTAGATATGGAGCGTGAGGATGTGAGGGGTCTCCAGCAGGCAGAGAACACAGAGAAAACAACAACAGGGAGGCTTTTGGGGGCTTCTGGCTGTTTCCTCGTGTGTGGGAGGACGGCTGTGACAACTGCTATTTAGGAGGCGAACAAAGAAAGCAGCTCCATCAGGAGAAAGCAGGACACCCTTAGGCTGGAGAGACATGAAGCTCACGGACAAACACATGTGTGGACACACACACACACACACACGCACACACACACGCACGCACGCACGCACACACACACACACACACACACACACACACACACACACACACACACACACA
>OMLP01036831.1:14995-33441 GCA_900302685.1 Spondyliosoma cantharus | reverse complement strand
AAATCAACAAATCTGCCAAAACTAGCCAAATGTTTAGAGTGGTAGCAGGGACGAGGAGAGATGGCTGACTGCTCCCAGAGATGAGCAGGACCAGACGGCCACCGCTGCATTCCAGCCCAGCCCATAGAGAGAGAGAGAGAGAGAGAGAGAGAGCGAGAGAAACAGAGAGAGAGAGAGAGAGAGAGAGAAAGAGAGAGAGAGAGAGAGAGAGACACACAGATAGAGAGAGAGAGAGAGAGAGAGAGAGAGAGAGAGAGCGAGAGAGAGACCCAGACAGACAGAGAGAGAGAGAGACCAGGTGGCTATGAGAGGGTGTGTGTGTGTGTGTGTGTGTGTGTGTGTGTGGGGTGCGAGACAAATGAGATGAAGAGAGCATTCTAACTCTCTCTCAAATTCTTATGAATGCCAAGACAATACCTAAAAAGACACAAATATCATTGTTTGCTTTCTTTCCAAGAGATGAGAGGATTGATCAATGTCATGTCTGTGCATCCTCTGAGGTGCAGACCTGGACGATTAGCCTCACTTAACTGAAGAGAAGAGAAGAGAAGAGAAGAGAAGAGAAGAGAAGAGAAGAGAAGAGGGAACAGATGGCTCGACTCCCTCTGAAGTTTGAAAACTATACTCCAAACATCTCTAAACTTGACTAATTAGCCGAGTTATTAACTAGGAGTACATTTGGAAACTATTTCTTGGTAAACAACAGTCAGATGCATTCACTGTGCATGCGTATCCCTTCATCTTGTTGTCACAATGAGGCCAAGTCTGATACCCTTGTGCCTGCACAAAGACTGCTCTGAAATCTCCTAGTTGGATAAACCGTTTGTCAGAATATACAGTAGCTCCCACACTTAACTGCCCCTATACACTTTACATGTAAGTATAAATGTTCTTCAGTGTTTTCTATTAATTTAAGGATAAACAAAACACACATTGTTATAATAAGTAAGCTTCAGAGGGGTTGTCTGCATCCCTCTGCCTGACTCCATCACAGTCTGTTTTTATCTTAATCTAAGAATGAAAGCATGTTGAATGTTGAACTATTCCTTTAAAAACAACAAGCTCTGCTTGTCTTTGACAGAACAACTACTGTGGTTAAGCATCTTGTCCATTGCATCACCTTCTGAGGATCAGCTTAGGGTCAGGAGGATTCCAGTTGTTGTAAAAACAGGACAGATAAATAAACAGGGCCTGGTGGGTTGTCAGTGATGATTATGATGTCATCAACAGATTTTCGGAGACCTCGAGGGTCTCCATTTGTGGGTATGTTTGCCTCAGTGTGTGCATGCGCATGTGTAAGTTTGGTCTTTTCACATCAATGTGGGAAAAACACAATCAACATCAGATAAGTCAAAAGCCTCTGCCAATCTCCAAAGCTGTCAAGCACAAGGCCTACCTACAAAGGCCCCTACCAATGAGGTGAGCTCTGACCCTAAACCTCTAGGGATCTACCAATCGCTGAGCAGCATTTTCCACTCCACTTAAAGGGGAGGTGTGTTTTTGCACTTTTATCGTCTCTCAGCTGACTGACAGTGTCTCCCCAAGGCAACAGAAACAAGACAGGGGGCTGTACTGTACCACACAAGTGTAGAGCTCCCCTGCATAGCAGCCAAACACAAGTACAGGCGTGCACACACACACACACACACACACACACACACACACACACACACACACACACACACAGCAGCTGGGTTGTTTAAAGCTCCCTGTCATCTGAGAGAGAGGTGAGGGTCACAAAATGAGTAACACTGCTCCAGTAACACTACTGTAAGACACACGCACACAAGCAGAGAGGGAGAAACATACACACATATGCAGCCTGTTAAGAAAAAGCACTGTGGCCTCAGTATAAACACTGATGAGTTATGCTCCCTCCTACCCTCGTCTGTCTCTGATCCGACCAGAGGACTGTCCCACAACCAACCTCTTGCCATTTTTACCATCAAAAGATGAAACTATACAACATGTGGAAAAGGAAAGGGTGTTTTTTTTGAGGTCAGATAACGACTCTACAAATAAAAGTAGAGCCACCTGTCAGACGTATGTCGTTATTAATTAGTATATAGCCTCTAAAATGTCAGAATCTTTTTAAGTTCCTCAAGCACAATATGTCATCTTTAAAAGTCTTCTTTTTGTGAGTCCATCTGAAAAGAGCAAAGACTTATCATACAGAAATTTTCTATCCACTTAAAAGGGAAGATTCCCGATAGATCACATTACATGGGGGCCATTTTCCTCTGACATGTTCAGCGTGGGGAGCTGAGATGCTGGGATTACGTTATACTACGGTTCTACATTGCAAGTTATATAAAAGTAGAAAATCTGACAAATCATTATCATTTAACTGCCTCCCCACTGACAAGTAACTAAATCTAGAAGGTCATCGGGCTGCATTTCAAGTTAAAACAAGAAATTTGATCACCCATTAGCTACTGTTAGCCAACAGATAACGACAGCGTTAAACTACATGTTAACTAATGTTACTGCCTATCTCAAATAAATGTTAATTTTTAGGATTAATTCACACCTTTCCTATTGTACCGTGTCACACTATCAAACAGTAATGTTAGCTCAGAGGTGGTTGAATGCTAACGTTAGCTGCTGTTCAACGGTAGCTAATGGGTAAGCGCATATGTTGTTTTACCTTAAAATATGGCCCAATGTCCCGATAGATTTTCACCATCCATTGTCTTTTCGGTTGGTGATCAATCAGGAACCGGTGAAATGATAACAATTTGTCACATTCCCTATGTTTAAAGGACTTGCAAGCTGGAACACGGCAGTACACAATTTGAGCTTCCCACCCTGAGGGTGATGTCAGAGGAAAATCATTTACATTATGCTGTACGATAACTGCAAAACACCATGCGCATCTCACACTAGATACAAACAGGAGCCTCATTTGTTCTCCTTTTCTTTCCCTCCTTTTCCTTACTGGTATGAGTGCAGCCTACACTCTAAACTGTCGGTAATGTAAACTGAAAATACCAGGAGGACACCTTCTGCGTTGCGTCATTTGAAACAAAGGGCCTCTGCACGGTCTTGTGTGTTCCTGCGAGTTAAAATAACCCTCTGTCAAACAGTTCATCACAGGCTCTTGTACAGGAAGGCCACCACAATGCTCCGTCTTTCTCGCTCTCCATCCTCATTCCATAACTCCTCCTCGCCTCCCTTTCTTTCACTAATCAAAGAGAGGAGCCCCTCGTCAGAGGAGAGAATGGCATCACCTCCGCCTTGGACTTGGACCTCTTTATCATTCGCCATCTCTCTCGTCTCTATCATTCTCCATTTGGCTCTGTCGTGCCCTGTACTCACTCCAGAGTGGGGCTAAATATTAAGTTCAAGGAGGTTATACAAACACGTTGAAACAGCCATCCTTGGCCTAAGTATTACCCTGAACCCTTCAATTACCCGCCTTGCTTTCCTCTCTCCTCATTCCTCCTGCCTTTCCTGTCCTCCGTACGGGTTTCTCTCACTCCGGTCATCTAACTGCAGCCTGGAAATACAGTGCACACTCATGACGTGGGGCCAAAAAGCCTTAAAATATCAGGGGCAGAGAGTACAACGTAGCGGCGTACTATTACACATGCACGCACACACGAACGTGCACCCCGAAGACACATGTACACACAGAACGATGAAAGACGGGTCCAGAAAACAGTGGGAGCAAGTACCCCTGGTGTATTTTCTCTGTGTTCCAAATGTAGGGCCTGGCGGTGGACCACAGCTGAACCACAGCCGACATGCGGTGGAATGGGAGGCCACCACACTCACTTCCCTTAAAGGAGCCATGGAGGCAGGCACACACACACACACACAGACACACACACACATAGAGGCGGTCACAGTGTAACACACAGACTCACACACACGCTCAGACACACATATACACACATGTTCAGCAATTTCCTGGATAGCACTGTCATGACGATGGGAGTCCATGTTTAAAAAGCGGTTTGAGGTGAAGGGACATATCTGTACGGGCTGTTTCCCACAATGCTTTGCCAGACAATTACACAACCCAATTAATGTGGTTACTACAGCGCAGCTAGGACTTTACCCTATGCAAGCCGAGTGTGCGTGTGTCCGTGTGCGAGATCAGAAGTGTGTGTGTGCGCGCTCCTTTGGCCCGTATTACTCTCAGAATTATAGCTTTCCTTGGAGCTTGGACCGGTCGATTTCCCGTCAGTGTGTAAAGGACACACAAGGTCACACTAACATTCACCCCACACTCCATCAGCCAATCACAGTTATTTCCAATCACAGCCACATGAGCTCAGCTGTTATAAAAGCTGCATGACCGGAGAACTACAATACCCACAATGTGTTTCCAGCAGAGAGCTCCAAGTCATTCACAGACTGGAACCTGAAGCTTAACCAAATGTTGGGAGAGACGGTTTTCTTTTTTTTAAGGGAAAAAAATATTTTAAAATGTAATTATAGTGGTAAAATGTGTAATTTTTCACAGGTACTGCAAAATGTATGCTTAAATGTGCATCTACATTTTATATATAAGATAGTCTGTCATGCTCTGTAATATAGTGGTGGAAGAAGCTGGTGCTGCTGGTGCTCTCCGATAGTTGTTTCCTTCCTGGGTTGATGAAGATTTGAAGACTGTAAAAAGTTTTAATCGTACAATATGAAATTTCAATATGTAATTTCTTTAGCATTTACAGAAAAATAAATAATTTGTTGATGTTTTTAAGTCCTGTGGGATCATGGGAGTTGTTGTCTTCATTGGTAAACAACCACCAATGTGGATGAAAATCTCCCTGACGTGACTCAGGCAGAAATCTTCACGAACAAGGTAATGTTTTAAAGTTCACGTTACATTCAATCACATTCAACCACTCCCTTCCTCACTCTCTGATGAATCATGATGTGCCACTGGAAGTTACTTAAAGAAAATTACAGACTTCTCAGGGTTTGAACATTGTTTGAAACATTTTGGATAATGTAAGTACATTTTAAATGAAAGAAAGGATATAATAATTGAAAAATACAAATTTCTCATATACTGTAAATTTTAAAAATTGACTTCAGTTAAAAAAAAAAGTCAGGAAACCGATTTCTTCAGAATTACAGATTAAAGAAGAACATTAAACCTAAGTTGTATGAGCTAAAATGTTTGCAACTTGAAATATTTAGTCTAAGCAACTTTCTTTTAATTAAGATCACTTTGTAGGATTTACAGAGTACTAGTTCTGCACCAATTTGACTTAATCAGACAAACTGTATTTGAGTATCAAAAGAAGTACTTATTATTCAGAATTACTCCAATGTTAAATTACTATCATTCTATAATAATAAATGTGTTATTTCTATATAATTGAACATCTGTACTGATGTGTTAAAGATCCAATAAATAAGAATTTTAGCTCAAAAATTAACATTACCAACAGAATATGAAGAAATAATAGTTTTGACATTATGACATTAATGTATTATTTTGCAGGGATATCTACTGAAGATAGCATGCTAACAAGCTAGCTCCAGACTGTCCTGTTAACACCAACCCTCCCCCAGTGTTCTGAGTTCACAGGCATGAATTTGACAGGTGGCCTATTTTTACATATCACACCTTTAATGTGTGGGCAGCACTTTTAAGTTGTAGCTAGTTGAGGCGGAGCAAATTTAGATTAATTTACATAGTGGTGGTTAACATATTACAATGAATTACCATGATGAAATGCTAACTGCAGATCTGGCATTTAAAGTAATTTGAAACTATACTGTAGTTTAGTCAAAAAGTACAATATTTCTCTCTGATACGTAATGGGGTAAAATAATAAAGAAACTTAAAGAATACAGTGTCTTTGAGTAAATGTACTGCATGTAAAAAGCTACATACATGTAGATTATCACATAGATTGAGCACACACACACACACACACACACACACACACACACACACTAACGCACATCTGCTAATAATTAGCGGCCCTTTGATTCCACCCTTGGTTAAGAGTTTTCTTTTAATGAAGGATGGTAAAATGTAAGTAAAACAGAAAAAGCTCAAATTGCTCTGCTTTGTGTTGAGGCAGCAGGAACCGCATGCTTTCTTTACAGCCGGCTACACAAACACACTCAGACCACATACTAACTTATATAGACTTCATTAGCCCAGCTTTAAAGCGTGCAGGGGGAAAAATACATTCAAAGCAAAGCATAATGTAAGAAAGACAGAGATGCAGACAGACAGAAAGTCTCTTTCTCTCTGTGTTTCCCTCTCCGACACACACACACATACACACACACAAATGCATAAACATACAGCGGGCCAGGTGAAGGTGCTGATTAGAGGAGCGGTTGCCAGGTCTGGACAGGTCTGCTGTGTATTTAAACAGATCAGTGAGGATCATGGGATCAAAGAGTAACATGATTGGTACCTGGCCTTCTGATAAAAAGACCTCACTATTATTTCCCTGTCAGTACACTCAGGAATACACACATTTGGAAGTACAGTACACACACATCTGAGCGTGCACACACACTCATATAAACTGACAGCATTAAAAGGCAAACAGTAGGCACACAGATACACACATGAATACACACTTACACACACAGACAGACAGACATATACACCCACACCGCTCTATAATCTGGGTAATTTGTACGTTGAAGCTGGTGTAGACAGATAGTGCCTCTGGTATATTGAGCCTGTTGTGTCATTGCATTTGCTTGTTCTTCAGTCAGTGTGAATCCCCAATAGAGACATACCCTCACTTGCAAAGTATAGTGCTTGTGATCAACTTTCGTGTGAAGAAGACTCGTGCCTTCGTCATAATGGCACTTCTTGCCCGTAGAAGATTGAGCGCGCGTGTGAGGTTTATGAATTTTTACGAGGGTTCGAAAATTGAAGCTGCGAGCGGGAAACACTCGAAGGTGTGCATGCAAGCATGAAACAGCAAAAAAAGAGCATGTGCTTTATAATCACTGCATCAAGAAAAAGTCCACTCACTTTTTGACCTTTCAGCCCTGTTTCCTTTCACCTTTATTACATTTCGTCTGAAGTCGGCACAGACACGCATAAACGGATCCACAGATGGCACACGCGCATTAACACAGACGGTACTGAACTGTGAAAAGTGCTCGGCCAGGCCCTTCTACACACCTGTGCATGGATTCCAGCAATGCGTCTGGTTTTTAATAAAGAGAGCAGTGGTAGTGTGCAGTCAGATGCTGCTGACAGACCCACTGATTTCCAGATAGATAACACACACACATACACAGCCGAGCCAGCTCCCTTGGTAGATTACATCACAGTTATTTTAACAATGGCTTCCACTCAGTCCTGTTGCTGGCTATGGTTACATATGTGTGTGTATGTGTGTGAACGAGTTGTTTTATTTAATTCTGTGTTCGCTTGAATGTGAGACTCAGAGTTTCAGTAGGACTTAAAAGGCTATTCCACCATACATGGACATTTTTGAAAACAGGAATTAAAAACAAAAGTTATTTTCATCCAGACGAGTGTTTCATCACTGTTTCAGAAATAATCTCTGTCCATTATAGCACACCTGAAAACACATATTGTATGACCATGCACATACACTGGGCATGCATGTGCCGTTGTAAACAGGAAGCAGATTGGACAATATGGATTAGTTTTCCTTTACTTTCTTTACTTACTTCTTCCTGACTTTTTCAGTGAGGGGCACCTGGTCTCATTTCTAAACACATTATATAACGCAACAAGAGATTGTGATAACCTCAATTGTGTAAAAACTAAATCAATAACAACATTTCAGGTGCATTGGTGCAACCATTGAAAATGGAAAATGTTGTACAGGTTTTTAGGCACCTGTGCAACCAAAATAGTTACACCCTGGATCCCTGTTGTATCATCAACTTCTGTTTGTCTTTCTCTAAATATAGAAAACGGAGCATCCATTCAACCAATGAACAAACTCAAATACTCCATACACTGCTGCATACACTGATAAGACCCAATTAGGAAGTGACATCCAAAAACCCAAAAAAAGTGTAGACATAAACAGTGACCACTGGGTTTTTTTTTAGTATCTTCCCCCTGGAAGGAGTTTTCCAAAAGGTCAGATTTGACCTAAAATGATGTATCCACATGCACAAAAGTTCAAAACGCAAAGAAAAGCTTTGTTAATTAAGAACTACTCATGCACATGTGGACAAGGCCTTAGTTTTCTTAATCTTACATTTAATATACATCAGGCACATTGAATAGGTTACATAGAAATAAATTCAAGATGTTTATGTTTATATGTAAAAGAGGGACACGGCTTAATGCCTCTGCCTCTATATGTGTGTGTGCATGCTGTGAGCAGGCAGTAATAGTGTTACCATGTGTTGCTCTGCGCCCCACTGACATTGGAGAGTTGCGGGTGAGAGTGGGCTCATTATCTTAACGAGTTCCTAATGTACCCTCACTTCAGCACTGTTTCTTGGACACACATGCAAACAAAACTACAGACCGGTGGGAGCTGGTGACATCACTCCTCTCTTGAATGCCACTCAGTTAAGTTGCACAACATTACATCTTTGTCAAGTGTCCCTCGTGTGTGAATGGGAAGGTTATTAAGAGGGGATCAGTTACCTTGAGATTATCATACAAGTCTAGAAAGACATAATTCTCACACTAATAGAGTTTAGATTGTTTTATGGGAAAACTGGCATAACTGTATTATTGATATGTGACATTATCCTAAAAACAGCAGGTCTGACCAGCTGTCAGAGGGTTGGTCAGTGAATCTGTTGCCTGGACTTTAAAGGTGCAATATGGAATAATTTTAGTTCAAAACGTTCAAAATGAACTTAAATGTGAAACAGAATTTGACAAAATATAACAATTTTGATGTCAGAAGATGATATTTACTGAAGTTAGCATGCCAGCCGGCCTCCTGGTAGTCCGGCTAGCTGCACGGCTAACTGATCTAACAATCCAACAGTGCGACAGGTGCCTCTCAGTGTACTTCTAACTTTATCTACATATTGTACAGTAAAATAACATGACTCACCAGGGGTGCTCAAACTTTTTCTTCTTGAGGGCCAAAGCTGACACTCCTAACACCTATTGTGTGTTATTATCCATCCATCCATTGTCAACCGCTTATCCAGAGTCGGGTCATGGGGGCAGCAGCGAGCCCCAGACTTCCCTTTCCCCGGCCACGTCGGCTAACTCTGACTGGGGAATCCCCAGCTCCCAGGCCAGAGAAGAGATATAATCCCTCCACCTGGTTCTGGGTCTACCCCTAGGTCTCCTCCCAGTTGGACGTGCCAGGAACACCTCCCTAGGAAGGCGCCCGGTGGCATCCTCATCAGATGCCCGGACCACCTCAACTGGCTCCTTTCCATGCAGAGGAGCAGCGGCTCTACTCCGAGTCCCTCCCGGATGGCTGAGCCTCTCGCCCTATCTGTAAGGGAGACCCCAGCCACCCTGCGGAGAAAACCCATTTCGGCCGCTCGTTCTTTCAGTCATGACCCATCGCTCATGACCATAGGTGGGGGTAGGGACGAAGATTGACCGTTAGATCGAGAGCTTTGCCTTCCGGCTCAGCTCCCTTTTCGTCACAACCGTGCGGTGACGCTGCACCCACTGCTCCAACTCTCCGGTCGATCACACACCCATCATTCCCACACTACTGAACAAATCCCCGAGGTACTTAAACTCCTTCACTTGGGGCAAGGACTCATTCCCCTCCAGGATCCCTGCCTGAGTAAAGAGCTGGTCCGTTGTTCTATGACCAGGACGGAATCCGCATTGTTCTTCTTCAATCTGAGATTCGACAATCAGCCAGACCCTCCTTTCCAGCACCAGGAGTAGACTTTCCCAGGCAGGCTGAGTAGTGTGATACCTCTGTAATTGGCACACACCCTTTGGTCCCCCTTCTTAAAGAGAGGGACCACCAAACCTGTTTGCCTTCGGCACCGTCCCTGACCCCCACGCAATGTTGAAGAGGCGTGTCAGCCAAGACAGCCCCTCAACACCCAGGGCCTTCAGCATTTCTGGTGGTATCTCATCGATCCCTGGGGCTTTGCCACTTTGGAGTTGTTTGACTACCGCAGTGACTTCACCCGGGGAAATTGGCGATGATACCCCGTCATCCTCCAGCTCTGTCTCCACTACAGAGGGTGGCTGAGTGGGATTCAGGAGGTCACCAAAGTAGTCCTTCCACCGCCCTATGACCTCCTCAGTTGAAGTCAACAAGGTCCCATCCTTGCTGTACACAGCTTGGATGGTTTCCCGTTTCCCCCTCCTGAGGTGCTGGACGATTTTCCAAAAACGCTTTGGCGCCGCCCGAAAGTCCTTCTCCATGGCCTCACCGAACTCCTCCCACACCCGCTGCTTTGCCTCTGTCACAGCTGCGGCTGCTGCCCTTCGGGCCCGTCGGTACCCCAAGACTGTCTCAGGAGTCCCCCGGGACAACATATCCCTAAAAGACTCCTTCTTCAGTCGGACGGCTTCCCTGACCACCGGTGTCCACACGGTGTCCGAGGGTTGCCTACCTAACAAGCAGCTTCAACAACGGAAGCTTTGAACATTGTCCATTCGGGTTCGATATCCCCAGCCTCCAAGAAGGCCGCATACTCCGAACTGCCGGTTCGGTGCATATGCACAGACAATAGTCAGAGTTTTCCCCCCAGCCCTAAGGCATAGGGAGGCGACCCTCTCATCCACCGGGGTAAACTCCAACACGGCGGCGCTCAGCCAGGGACTTGTGAGTATCCCCACTCAGTGTTATTATGTCATGTCATGTCATTGTCCGTAACTGCTTCATCCCTTTTATGCAGTCGTGGAGTTTTGTTGCTGGAGCCAATCCCAGCTGTCTCCAGGAGAGGGCAGGGTGCTCCCTGGACAAGTCGCCAGCTCATCACATCGCCCTTCACTGATGGCAGAGGCCGCCATGCAAGGTACCAACTGCACATCAGGAGCAATTTGGGGTTCAGTATCTTGCTCAAGGACACTTCGACATGCAGCTCAGCCCAGCCCAGAGCCGGGATTTGAACCAGTGACCTTCCAATCACTAGCCGACCTGCTCTACCCGCTGAGCTACAGCCGCCCTCAGTGTTATTATTCAGATGCTAAATGGTACTTTATGGAGGCCCAGGGAGACCTCACAGAAATATATACATAACAAATATTTAAAACATAATAAACAGTGATTAATATAATTTTCTTTTTATTAACTTTTATTTTTTTTGCTGGGAACATCTGGCAGGTCCAACAACCCTTCCAGCGACCAACTTTGGCAGTGGACCCCACTTTGGACCTCCTGACCTAAACAGAATGTCTTTTCTTCTAAACACTGAATAAAGCCAAATCTGATTTTCTGTACAGACAGAGTCCTGGGCCTGTCCTCAGCCCCCATGAGTTGTTTGGTCTCCTGCCACTGTTAGACACAGTGGGGGGAATTCAGGTGTGTTTGTGTGTTTCCTGTACTTTGAAGGAAAAACCTGGTGAGATAAAGAGAATAATAAATAATAAAGAGAGATAAAGAATTACAGAGTCAAGAGAGAAACTCATTCCACAGCTACAGTGTGATGATATGGTGGGCATTAACTAACAGCTCTCATTACTGTGCAAAGTGGGCCAGAGACCACCTCAGAGCTGCAGAAGATCCAAAATTGACTTTGCTGGGAAGGGTGCCGACACATACAAACATTTTGACATGGAAAATGTATGTGTCACAGAACAGCAAGTTTTAAAAAGAGGTGACGTGAACGTGGGGAACACAAGGTCGCGAGCAAGAAAGAGATGTTTATTGCTCTTTTATCTGCAGTCATGCAGTCGCACATACCAGCAAGCTGCTTAGAAGTTTGGAGAAACACTGGCACGAAACACACCGTGACTGACATGTCGAGATGTCTGCAGTGTGGCGTGCGTGCAGACACATGTGGGCGTGTGTTTCTGTGTGTGTGCATGACTGCTTTAGGTGTTTATCCTGCGTGTGTACTGTTTTTGCCAATGTGTCTGCGTGCGCGGATGTTTATTGTACATTGAGCTCCAAAAGTGACATGTCAGGACACTGATGTCAGGAAACTGAGACAATCTGCATCTGACAAACAAACCATGCCAGGAGGAAGATCCAAACAATATGCCACAATTGCTTTATTACTCAGTGTTTGCCCTAGGTGTCATGTTACTGAAGTCGTCAATGCCATAAAAGCCTTCTCCAATGGTTCAGCACTGTGTTTGTGTGTTAGCTCTGGCAGAGGCTCCCCTATGACTGGTTATATTGGACATGCTCAAACAAAGCCAAACACACAACAGGAGCCACAAGCAATTAGGGCCTGCCATAGTGCATAACTCCTCTCTGAACACCCTCTGTTTCCTTCTCGCCATCCACCAAACTCTTTCTCCTCTACCACGCATTTGCCACGAGCCTCCATCCACAAACGGCCACGCACACACATATCAGTCTCAGCAGCACTTGCACGCTCACTCTGCACTAGCATCCTGTGTGGCACCAGTGGCAATAACACTGTTTGCATGTGTGTCATCGTCAGGATTAAATCCTGACCTTAGTAGGCAGAACACCACTGACTGGCACGGGAATGCCTGTAACACAAGCAGGCAGCCTAATCTTCTGGATTATGACATATTAGGATGATTTAGCAGAGAGATGGGTGGGCCCTGTGTCTCCATTTTGTGCAGTCATTGGAAATACATTTGTTTCTATCCAAATTGTAACTGCTTACTGTCCTCACTGTGCTATTGTTTAATGCACATTAAAACATACACTGTATACATTTCTCATTGTGGTTCTGCACTCGCTTCTGCACAGTAGATGATTAAGACATCCTGTCATGGCAGAGCAAGGCAAGTCGCAGTGAGTGATGGACATCCAGTTTGAATCAGATCCTCTGGAGCCTGAGCGGAGGGGTGATATCTCACTGCCTGTGGCTTGGACAGCGGACACACTGAAGATCTGTTTCAAATCAGCGCAAGAAAACGGGTAAAATCTGGGTCAACCTCTTTCTTCCTCTGCCCCCCTCTCTCTCATTGTCTCTCTCTCTCTCTCTATCACACTGTATTTAGGTGTCTCTTTGGCCTTCTGTCACTAAACACCTCATAAGAGAGATGTCTCTTTCTGCAGAAAGCGAAGGAGGACAGGATGAAGAGATGGAGCAGTGTTGCAGTTGTAGTGAGAGGGTTGGGTACAGTGTATGTGTGTGTGTGGGGGGTTATGTCTGCACCAGTTGTGTACTAATACAGCTAATGATTGCCATCTGGCCAGCGAACACATTTCTGTATTCTTGCTTTTTTTTTCCATGTCACCAGGGCATTATTCCAGCCCAGCCTATGTGCCACTTTTTTTTAAGGCAGACCATTACTTAAAGCTTAAGACCCAGTTGGAATGAATACAATGTTGTGCTCGGATGACAGTAATAAAGCCAGAATCATCTGTATACAGAGTGTTTATGAGCGCATAGCGGTGCATGGTGCAAGAACTATGAACAATGACACAACCATACACGCATGCAGCAATGTTTATGTGGTCATGGATGAGTATGCGTATCCGCATTTTGACCAAAGTGCACACCGATTTGTGAGTATTTCAGGGGACTGCATACCTCTGTATGTTTGTCCTATGTGTTTAAACCTTTTGTAGTGGCTAGCATAGCTCTCTTGTTACACATACACATGTTCTTTATGGGCTGGCTAATGGAGCTGGGCTCTTCCTGCCCCTGTGATGTGGTTTACTGTTGTTTGATGTGCTCAGGAATCCTGCATAGGAGAGCACCCCGAGCCGATCTTATCACATAAAAGCCCTCGCAATGGAAGAGGACACTCAACTCTCTTTTTTTAACTTAATAGAGATCTGTGTCCCTGTGAGGCTCTGTGTGTGTGTGTGTGTGTGTGTGTGTGGGTGTGTGTCTGAGTGTGTGTGTGTGCGCGTTTGCACCATTTCTTTAATTCAATCGAGTGTGTAACCCAAGGCCAAACACACACATTTGATTTCAGTAAATGCTGAACCCGGAGACCTGTGGCTCAGAGATACCTAAGTGCACATTATTGTGAGTGTGTATGTGTGTGTGTGTGAGAGACAGAAGGAGAGTAAGAGACAGTGGAAACACAGGGACTTTTGTTATATATATTTTTTTTTTTACAACTACATGTATGTTTAAGAACAGGCTCATATCACGTCTTAGCTCTCCTAGCTAAGCATAGTTTATATTTTTAATTTCTCAATAAGTTAGATTGTCAAAAACCATTATGGAGCATGTGCGTGGTAATTACTTTAAATTTTTGGTTTTTGTATGAATGTTCAAAAGTTTTCGACAGAGCAACCAATAGAGAAGACTGATATATAAAAAACCCGTGAACCTGAGAGTAGTGATGGGCATTTTACATAATTTCCATAATATACTGCTTGCATTTAATTGTTATCTAGTGATGGATGAAAATCTGAAAGTGAGAGGTCCAAAATGAACACCCAAGTGAAAACGCAGGTAGGGGTTGGAGCTAGCCTACTGTATCTTTCTGAGCTGCGCAGCCTGTAGATGATTAGCCTAATGGAAGCCTTCTCCTTCCACACAGCTTAATAGGAACGAATATGGCATCTGCTTTCTCTTTGTGTCTAATGTACAGATGGTTAACAATCAAACAAATTATACTATAATCTGAAGGTCACTTTCATATCACACTCCCATGTCACTTTTGGGAGTGTCCTAATATTTCTACTCTGTGTTATTAGAGATCGGATCAATAATCGGCACAAAGCTTGCCAGCTTGCCAGGGCTGAAATTATAGGAGAGATATTTATGACAAGTACAACTAGCAGGTTGTAAAGCAGCTAGAACCAGGAAACGTATGAGTAAAGAGTCTCCAACAATCCTGTAGCTGACAGAAATAGTTTGGGTCATTTATATTATGGAACGACTGACTTTTTCTCTGAGACATGCTACTGAAAAATGTGAAAAATACTGGAAAAAAGTGGAAATGTTATTTGAATCATCACTATGTACATATTTTGTTTGGAGGACTGTTTTATTTCCGTCTGGATGGTTTTACATGACTCAAAGTTATGAGTTATGACTCATAAGTACCTCTATAATTTTAAGGACAATCGCAGACACTGCGATGTAGCCCAGCTTTTTTTTTTATGTCAAGCACCCTGTCTGTTGTCCCCCTCACTGTCTGGCAAAAAACAATACAAACAGAGTTATAATAAAATAACTAACTGCTCAATGATACGCAACTTCTACCTTACATAGCTTGTGCTGCACATTCATTTCCTGAATGGTGTGCGTTGGGAAAACTATATTTATATATTTTAATACATGCTACATTTGAACCTTATATGTGACTCCAAAAAAGTTTTGATTGTCTGGTTGAACCGCCTGTGCCACTCTGGTTTGAAACGTCTTTAGCTGTTGCATCTTTCATTTCATGGCAGGTTTAGGGCCATGGCCATGAAGCGTTTGTGTGGTGTCAAAAAACATCTGTATATGAAGTTTAATGTGAGAGAGTGGATGGCCATGCCTAACAGCATAAAAACACGACTTGATTTGATGATAATGAATAATAATAATAATATACTTTATGTATATCAGAGAAACAGCCATCACTGAAAGAGTAAGCTCTGGTAATTCTTGTATTGTTTTTATGGTGTCTGTGTCTTCCAGTTTGACAGAATTGAAAAATTGTGTTTTTTTGTCACAGAAGGCATCAGTGGGCGACACAGTTTAAGAATAAACACAGACATAAATGAAAGGAAACACATAGTTCTAGTTACAGTAATGTGTTCTCTCAAAAAGCCTCACGCTTCATAATAACGGATATGGATACACATCCCTGAGGTTTGGGTTACAGTAATGTCAGGATACACACATGCCGTCTTGTTGAGGCTTTGATTATTTTATGTTAAAATGACACGCTAAAGTGACACGACATGTTGCTCAGCTCTCTGATCTTGACTTGAATTACTCCAGACATAAACACGCACACGCTCATATCAAGACACTCATGAATGGCCACATTCTCAATCACGCACACGCACACTGTCTACATTCTGTGTTTCATCTACGGGGCTGAAAGTCGTGCCATTGTCTTTGCTCACACTCCCTCCAGCCGTTCTTGTCTCTGCAGGCTCCCTGTGTTGTTTACTTAGTGGTGACCAGTCCTGTCTCTGCGCAGTCTGTCCTCCCACATGAAGGCCTTTTCTGTCTTAATGATGCTAGCTTTAAAGATGAAGGACTATGCAGATTAAACTGTGGTTGCCATCTTGAAGAGATGTGACACTCACTCCAAATAAACTTTGGCTTTTCAGTTTGTGCGTTTTTCTTTTCTCTTTCCGTCTCTGTTCAGTGGGTTTTGGCTCGGCTTTTTCTTGGACATCAACTCTGATATTGTAAAAGTGAGACACAAGTTTTATTGCCGAGTTGTGAAAGTTAACAGTGTCTGTGATGCCTGTGAATGGTAATTTCTCTCCGCAAACAAATAAGACAAATGTAGTTTTCGTTTTAATGAGATCTCAAATCCTAGTGGTAACATCAACTCCAGTGACCCCTAATTTCTCTCCTGATTTTATTTTTATTTTCTTCTTATTCTCTTTCCAGCATTCTCCTTTCATTTCCTCTACTCCCTCCCTTCTTTTCATTTTTTCTTCTCTCTGCTCCGTTCCAGTATTAAACTGTGGATACCCACCAGCCCCGAGAGAACAGTCATGTTTCCAATATGTCTCCATTTAGCAGAGACCAAATGAAGGAGAGCAGGGCCAAAACAAGAGCAGGAAAAATCATCACACAGCCACTGGCACAATCTGCTTATCTTTCACTGCTAATAGCTCTCATGCTCTTCACATCATTGCTCCATCGCGTACAGTGCACGCACGTACGACACACACACACTCACAGACAAATGCATGTATGCACATGCTGTCCTTAGCACACAAACAAATTCAGTGCGCACCAGTGAGGATATAAACGCTCATCCAAACTTGCTTGGGCTGTTTCCTGCCACTGCCGAGAAGTACATAATGATAATTACAGTTTGGGTCTACATCCCTGAATTAACCAGATCAGACACACACACACACAGAATCCAGAAGTGCCAGGGGCTGCTTTGGTGTGTGCTGACTGGTGTGCAGTGTTGAAGCAGCCCAGTGCTGGGAAGCAGTCCGTTCTACTATTGTTCTCTATTAAAACCTCCTGGGAACCATCTCAACAAGATGGAGAGAGCCGCGGGGCCAATAAAACTTAAGTCAAGCCAACAAAGAGTCAGAAGAACTGAACTCTTACTGAGGTCTTTATGTAACAATATTTTACTCTGATTGAGGAAAACTAGGTGAGAATGTGTGGAAGTAAAATGACAGAGGCAAAGACGGAGCTCCTGACATTCAGCCATTAAAGTTCTTTTTTTGCATCTAAAATGTGAAAAACAAAGACGGAGGCACATTTTTACCCAAATACAGGCAGACAGACGAGAAGCCACAGAGGAGAAAAAAATCGGAGCCGGAGTTCAGGTGTGTGCGCCAACCACAGAGGCTTGGAGGTGTTTACAGTGTGTGAATATATGCCAGTAAGCCTCATTGACTCACTTGTGTGGGTACACCAGCATTTCATGTGCCCATAATGGTAAACCATGAGGGCATTTCACAAAGCCACTGTTTTAATGGCTGTTTTACGGCGCAGCAACATATTACACACAGCTGCATTTAAAATAACTCATCCCTCTTTCTTTCTAAAATCTCTAAATGTTGCACACTCTCTTCGGGCTTTCAGTTAACCCTTTATGCTCCATCTCTGCTGCTATCGAGGTTCAACAACAACACAGGGTGGGGCAACAAAAATGCAAGTTTGTGTTACTTAATGCTACGTAAGAAAAATACATGATTTATGGTTGAGTGCAGAGGAGAAGAAAAGAAGCTGCTTTGCAGTCTGGTGGTACGGCACGGATACTGGAGTATCCTTTGGGCCTTGTGCAGATACCTCCTCAACGATATCACTGATGTCTGATAGATGGGTACGAATGAAGTTTTTAATCACTTGCTGCAGAGCCTTCCTGCCCTGGCTTGTGCACAAACCATTCTGGTTTGTTGTTTACGTTTTCCATCAGAACGCTTTCCTTACCTTTCTTTTTCTTTGCTTAATATAAAAAGCCATTCCTGTTCTCTTTTTTACATTGACATCCACCCCCCTTCCTTCCTTCCTTCTCCTCATTCCTTTGGTGACCCCTGAGGGCAGGACTGTCGTTCAGGAGGCTGTCATTGGTCACCTCTGTGTCCAAAACTGCCTCTTTTACGGCTGCAGGGCCCACCTAATCTATTGCCCACTCAGGCATACACACACACACACACACACACACACACACACACACAGGGTGAGGCGGCTGCCTGTGTGTGACTGTCAGTCATTTAAAGAACAAACTAATCAGGAATAAACAACCGAGGGCAAATTAGTTTTAGAGGAGAATCACCACATCGAGCTCTGCGTGAAGCCATCAGCTGCGATGATGTCGC
>OMLP01036831.1:0-11300 GCA_900302685.1 Spondyliosoma cantharus | reverse complement strand
CCCTCCATCGATCACCCCCTCCATCAATCACTCCCTCACTCCATCATCCCCATTTTTTCCCTCTTTTAAAATTTCCTCCCTCGCCCCTCAGCCACAACTTTTCTCTTTTCCTCCATCTACTGTCCTGCAGAGTCACTCTGCTAATGTTTGCATTATTTTCCCCTCCATCTCTCAAATTGTCGACTCTCCCCTTCTCTACCTCTAAAAAAAAAGTCCACTCTGTCAACTCTACATCTCTTTACGCGCCTGACCTCAAAGCAGCCACTACCTTTTTCTTTGCTCTATCATCATTTTCCATCACTAAAATGTAAACAGAGATAATATCAGCTACATTCCCAGTGTCTACAGGAGGATCGGGTTCAGTAAGCCACTGCAGTGTTGTGGCATGTAGTATTATCCCATTCAGACTGTGGAAACATCTCAATGACTTGCTATCCAAAATGTCCAAACACATAATTTCTCTATTGTGCACCTACACCCCGTGACCCTGGACTCATTTAATGACTAGCTCCTCCTGAGGCCATCTGTGTCTGTGTGTTTAAGTGTGTGTGTGTGTGTGCGTGTCTGTGTGTGTGAATCCTGTACAGTATGGTGGAAACTCAATCTGGTGTGGGGTGATAGAGCAGACCCGTACCGCTCCTTATACATCAAGCATTTAGCTCTATATCTGAAAAGGGCAAATATGAATATGCTCTCTCTCTCACACACACGCACACACAACACAAGCGAGGAAACCCAGCATGCAATGAGAGGATATTGAAAATGATTTTTTCCCCTCTTGTCTCTTTCATTAACAGTGTTGAAAAGCCAAGAGTCTGTTCTCCCTCTCTCTCTCTCTCTCTTTCTCTCTCTCCCTCTGGCCTGTGCGCACACACACACACACACACACACACACACACACACACACACACACACACACACAGACATTAAAAAACACACACAGAGCTCTCCAGTTCACTGGGGAACGTGCCTCACATGGTTTGCTTCAGCTGGCCTTCTTGACAAATGCCACATTACAGCAGAGAGAAGGAGAAACTTGGCATGCAATCAAACTTCTCTCATGATTTCTAAGATTTGAAATACTTCAGTTTGCGTAGCCCCTCCATTCCATCCTTCCCTCCCCTCTCATTCTCTCTTTCTGTCTCGTTTTTTTTTCTCCTTCGCTTTCACTCTCAACTCCCTCCTTCTCTCTCGTTACCTCTCTTTGCCTGCCTTATCTTTCCTGTTTAGTTTTCCCTGTGCTAACTTGGACCAGAGCTGTGCTGTGGGAATATGGCCCCCTTTTTGTAAAGCAGAAAGCCAAAGTTTGTGTAAGTGTGTGCGTGTCTGCAGACGTGAGTGATTATATGTGAGTTTCGCTGAGGTTGTGTGTACATTCTGTGTGCGTATCTTTGTGGCTTGTTTCAGATGGAAGTCAGTCTCACGAAGCTTCACCCCCCCACCCCCTCGCAATTCAACAGTCCTTTAATCCTCATCATCAGTGACCCCAAACCCCTGCCTCCAACCCCTTCTTACACACAGACGCACACAGAATCCGATGCACAGGGGACCACACACACACTCGTGCCCCCCATGCCCTCTCCATTAGCTCTTACCAGTGTAGACTTGCATTGCGTCAAAGAACACAAAAGGAAAGAATCCCATCTACTTTGTTGCTGTTTGTGTCAACCAACCATCACACTAACCTCCTCCTTCTTCTTCCTCAGACATCCTTCTAACGTTAATATAATAATGATTTAAGCCGAGTGCCAGTAAAGTACAAAAGTATCATTCACATGCCAGGTCCAGGAGCATTTTCCCAATTTTACAGACATACCTAGAAGTATGCATTGTGTCTGCATCATGTGTAAGACATTTCCTCTGCTAAACATCCCTGGTAATGTTTGGATGGTGGAAATTGGAACAGACAGGAAGATGGTTTGTATCACAAGTGCGCGTGTGCGATACACAGGGGCACTCTCCCTCCATGCATGTGCGTATACTGTAGCAAGCGCGGAAGCACAAGCACATTCTTTTGGAGTTAGTGTGATCAGAGGGGCTTGTGGATTTTAAAAGTTGTGTTTTCAATACATGAGTGCCAGCCTTCCCTTTTGTACTGCACCGAGTGGCTGACATTAAAGGCATTTCTCTGCAGCACATGACAGCCAGATATGTGGCTCCATGCTCCTTCAATCAGAGCACTCAAAGCAAACACACATGTAGCCGCTCCACTGACAGATCACTGAACTCGCTCACACATTCGTACATACTTGCCGACACACACTCACACATGGAAATGCAGCCAGTCCCGCACACTCCTGCAGCTCCCTCTCTGTCACACACGAACGAAAAAAACAGGCGGCACATGCTTCTTTTTTCTGACCCGCTGTCGGAGGCTGCACCACCTGTCCTCAATAAATGTAACTTTTCACAAGGCAGCTATAGACACAGGACTGATCCTGCTTCAAAATACACCTCGGCACTGATGTCTTTATACCACTCGTGCACAGATGCACATGTGAACAGGTGAGCGGATGAATGTGCCTGATACAGTATTGGACACAGGTCTCTGCTGTAGCGCTGAAGCTGCTGTGCTGATGAAGCGCTACGCAAATCATGTCGATGTCAATAAAAGATGCTTGATCATATACTTTTATGAGTTGGGTGTTGCATTCACTGCCACAAATACTTGTGGTTTACTTTACTGGTAGTCATACTGCAAGCTACTCTTGTTCCGCAGTACATGCAGATACAAATGCAGTTTAATAAATTCATATTACTTGGAGAGAAAAGTTTACCCTTTTCTTTAAAGGAAATGCATAGCTATGAATGTACAGGATATAGCTGAAGAGGATGTGACTATTATTCTGTGTGGCCTGCAACCATTTGAAAAGACTTACAGTATAACTGTTGAAGCAAGGAAACAAATTAAGCAGAAACGGTAGATTAAGGCAGAAAGATTATATATTAATACAGTGCAGTGTGAGACTAACTTCATCTCCAGAATCTCCTCCAGCTGTTTGCGTCGCTCCTGGCGAAGACTATTCAGGTATCCGTCTCGCTCATGCAGGGACTGCTGAGTGGAGGAAAGGCGCATTTTGGTGGCGTCCAGCTCTTGCCGCGTCTTCTCCAAAGCGCCCATCAGCTCCTCCAACTATCCAAAGGGACATGAATACACACAGGTTTGAATATAATCAAAACCTACAAGGGAATCATATAAAATGTTATATATAATACAATATATAAGGTCTATTATAGACTTACGCGTGAACAATCACACACATGTACACATGGGTATGGTTAAGTCATGAAACACACACGTTTATGGATTTTATGGCCAATTTCAGGGGAGGGTATGTGTATTGGAATGCTAAAATTAGGTGAAATGACTGATTAAACATGAAAACAAATCATCAGTTGACATCCAGGAAGAGATGAAAATACTGAGGCCAAAGGTTAGTTGAATGATATGTACTTTGACCCCTGCGCTGGAAAAACAAGGGTTCCCTCTTCTCTCCCACCTTTCTCCACTTATTTTATCTCCCTCTCAAGTGTGGCTCCACTTCAGAGCAGGTGAGAATAACGCTCAAGCCCTCAACTACGTCTCCTCCCTCCGCGCACACATGCCCTCCAGCCACGCAGGCCTGCGTGTCCAAGCTGAGCGTCTGACACACAGGATGTGACCTCAGGGTGTCATTATCCTAAGACAGGAAGTATCTAATTGTCTCACAAGTACTTTACAATAGGATGCATTACTAGGCAGGCTTGTTCAGATTATGTGAATGGAAGACTGTGAGAGTTATCTTTGTTTGATTCTGATGATTTGCAGATTTGTGATATAAGATAGTTGAGCAATAACTTCTGAGGTGTTGGGTCTTGAAGACAGGGGGAAAAGTGAAGGAGAAGCAAAAAAAAAAAAAAAAAGGTTTTTGGAGGAAAGCACTCCATGGGGTAGGACATGAAAAAAGGAATGGGCCTCTTTTATGAAGGGGCCAAATCGTTCACACATTTTCAGGACACTCTCCATCTCCGCCGCTTTTCTAGGTGTGTTTCGCAGATGTCAGATAACGTGCTCGCCGACTGGTCATGAATATCACATATGGAGAGAGAGAAGAAAGGCTGAGAGCAAAAGCGAGGGTGGAATAGAGGAATCCGAAATGGTGGGAAAGTGACAACTTTCAGTCATAACTTCCTGGAAACGTAACAAAGCATTGTTTGTAATAAAATACACCCCATTATCCCTGCCAACAACAACTGACCTGCTATCCCGCAGTATTAACAAGACATCAAACTGTCCAAAATCACACCACGTTTCATGTTTGATGTCTTCTTTCAGGCTGAAAAAAAATAAATAATCCAAGCCAGTCTTTTCATCTTGAGAGCCAAGGGTCACGCACACACAACTCCATTTACACCCACCACATGTCTATCAACCCTCATGCACCAAGTGCCTACCTCCCAGTCCCCCATTAGCCAGCCACCCAGGCTAGACCTCACTTCACAATCACATCATTAATAAGGAATACAATGCATTTTAGTGAAATTAGGGACCTAATCAGCTTAGCCGAGAGCCTGTGCGTGCTAATTTAGCTCAACTTCAAGGCAAAGCCCCCCAGCCAGGTTAAGGCTCACTAAGACTGGCCCAAAGCCCCTTTAGTTGCTAAGCTGATTGGGGGCTCAGAGGTAAGGGCCAAATCCCTCTTGTCCATTTGTGTCGGTGTTGCTGGTTCAAAGGCCTAGTTCAAACGCCACAGAGGAGGAGAGAGGGAGAGAGACGGGAACATAGACAAAGAGAAAGGGAGAGAGAGAGTGGAGGTAATCGGCCAAGACAACTTAAGAAGGTAGATGGGCGAGAACGAGGCCGGGGACAATGGACGGATGGCAGGAGAGAGACAAGAGACAGAGAGAGGAAGGAGAGGAGGGGTGTGAAGAAAAGTGACCCCAGGGGCATTACCCATGCTCCATTTCAGCAGGTCAGGCTGATGGAGGACTTTCAGCGCATTACACATCATGAGACTGATTACTCCGGGACAGAGGGGAGAAGAAAGAAGAAAATCAAGGAGAGAGTGAAAGGAGAGGGAGGGAGGGATGTGAGAATGTGAGTCTGGCAAGGGCGCTCTGAAATGCTGCCAGGGTCAGGTGATGTTTCAGAAGGACCTGTTCTTCCCTTTTATTCCTTACCAACATCCCTCCACACACACGAAAAGTCGTTTTCTTCTGGACTGACGACTGTGTAAGTGCATGTTAACTGCATGTTGACTTGCTGCCTCTTTTTATGTGGTGACATCACGCTGGTTCACATTATTCGGAGTGATGACAGCACCAGGCAGTGTGCATCAACGACCGCTCAGCTCAAGTGCCACGCCAACTGGGCATCTTTCCTTGAGTCGCGACTGCATCTCTATTCTCATTCGCGTCAAGTGCAGTCGCCAGCATGACTCTTCGATGGCTTGTTATGTTCTCTATGTATAGAGTCTGGTTTGAATTGAGTGAAGTCAACGAGTGTTAGCATGTCGTAAATTGGGAAAAGGTTCTCCAGATTCTTTGGCTGCAAACAGGTTAACTCAGGTCAATGCTGAATCATCCACTTCCATGCGTGCGAAAAGTCCCACAGACATAAATATTATTTTCTTTCAGACTTCTCAGCAGATCAGAATATTGTTTGATAAACACGGTATCCAAGCTGACTGTAAGTCGAGCGTGTAAATTCGAGAAATTGCAAAAAACAAGCCACAGTTAGCATTGGCTCGCACTGAATTTTCTAAACTGAGTCTGACCTTTTCCTTTAACGCTATCGGCTTCTATCTTTATGTGTGTGTATGTGTGTGACTCAGAGCACATGTGTGTTTGAGGCAATACAGCCACCATTCTGCCTCGAAATGTTGATTCTTGTTTTAACCACGGATTGCTCTCATGTTACTTGTGGCACTCATCAGTAATGCGAGGTCATTCTCATTCAAATGCACACTCACACCAGGAGGAAACACACTCCCCTGCACTGTTTCTCTTTCCCACCGCAGACACACCTATGCTCCCACACACGCACACACAAAAACACACAAGTACACTTTTTTGGACACACTTAAAGATGTGGGACAACCAGCTGGAAGTCAGACAGATAGATAGCGAGACATACGGAGTAAAAAGGGCAGCCTGTGCTTCGTCAAGACTACAAGACTGAAGTCTACAAACTTGTTAAGGAATTCTGATTGCAAGCACATAAATTCACAATATGTTAAACACATGGTGGGATTTTTTAATGAGAGACAGAAAATAAAATGCTGTAAGTTTTTGTTTCAGTTTTAAATTTCAGTCCGGAGGTGGAATACAATACACGGCATGTTGACAGAATGAAAAACTGAATTATGAAGAAAAGAAAATAACAGACGGGAAGAAAGGGACAACTCTCCACCTTGTAATAAGGCTATTTGTAGGTTAAGAGGTACATATTAGGAGATTAAGGATCATTCATTCACCACAGTCTGCAGTTACATTCTTAGCCACATGGGGGTGCAGTTAAGTCCCTCATATTTCCTCAGTGGGCCTTTTTATTCCCAGGAGAGCTGAAACCTGGATTCTGTCTGAAAGGTGGGCCACACTTCCTGTATAGGGATGCGTTAAACTATCTGTGTGTGTGTATACTGTGTCTTGTGTCTTTGATCAGCGTGTGAAACATCATGTAAACCTGTCTCTGGGCCTGAACTCGGGCACCCTCCTCTTGCGCCCAGAGAGCCTCCCTATGTGAGGAGGTGTTCATGCTCTCCCTCAGCGCCTTCTCCAGCTCCCTGATCCGTTCTGCCGTCTCCCGCATGGCATCCTGGGAAGCTGAAAGAGGAGGCTTGGGGGTGCCGAAAAGGTTTCAGAGGAGGGGGGGTTGGAAGCAAAGTAACAAAAAGCCAGAGAGAGAGGGTTTCTCTTTTGATCATACTTTTGTTTTCAAAGGCTCATCATAAAATGTGTTTTGCACTGGAATAATACTTCACTGAGAAAAGAAAATTTGAAAGAAAAAGGTGCATTTGTCGGACCCTTTGCTAAAAGTCCAGACCGTGTGAAATAGAAACAAAAGGAGACGCTCAAGAAAGTCAATAGCTGTGGTGAGAGAAGAACAACACTTCTCCAAGAAAAGAAAGAGACACAGCCAAGACAGAAGAGAGTGATAAGTGATGGAGGGAGAGTGTGTGTAAGTGCTATGACCTTTGCCGACATCCGTTCGAGTGTACGTGTGTGTGAGTGCGGATGTGTGGAGCAGACCGTGCGTGTTCACATGCACAAGTTTGTGTGTGGCCTCTCTGACACCCATGGTGAGTGGGGGAAAAGGATCCCTCTCCACACTGGGTGATGGAACTGTGAAAGAAAACACTGGACAGAAATAATAAACCCCCCCAATTCTCTCTCGCTCATTTTTTTTTTTTCAGACGTTCTCTCTCACTCCTCAAAAAGTTGACTCGCTTTTCAAGTTCACACGTTCACACTTCTGTGGGAGCCGTGCAGAGGAGACACGTTCAAATCTGGACAAAAGAGTTCAGCTACACTTGTTGCAAAGAACTAGCCAGTCAGATGCTCAGCACGCAAATCCACAATAGCCAAAAACACCATGTTAGATGTTAGAAGAAGGTTTAAGTCGCTTAATAACAATGGTTGCTTTGCATGTGAGCAGGGTTAAGCAGATACTTTGAAATATAGTCAATTACTGATTAGAAATGACATGGCACAAGTAGTAATGTAATCTTTTGGATTACATTCTTTTTTGCAAAAGAAATACTGCACAATTTTTTTTTTTTCTCTTTAAACATCTTTAAACATTTTCAGTGCAATCATAATGCATTTTGCATGTTCAGCATTTACAGTTGGTCAAATTAAATTATTCTTACAAAAAAGGAACTGACACAGAGGACAGATGAACTATTCTTCAACTTTGGGGATGTTGTTTCTTTTGTGTATTTTTGTTGTTTGGACTTTGTTAGGACTTTGTACTGCAAGAGGAAAACTTGCTCAAAATGTTTATCTTCCATTTTCAATGTAAACTAGAATGACTGCAAAACCTCCGCCAAGGCCCAACAGCCTCCTTTAATCAATCCTGATTCAATATCAGATAAAAAAAATATTTCAATTCACTTGATCTGGATTTTTTATTTGGATCTGCATCAAATTGTTTCCACTCATAGATGCCAGCCACCTAAATACGCCTGATCTTTCATCAAGATCCATCCATTGTTTCCTTGGTAATAAAAAGGAATAAATACACATACATGCCTGTCATTAGTTAATAGGGCATTGATTAATTATTATAATGTGTGATGTTACAAAAAAACGAAAGATGCAAAGAAAACTCAAAACCTCATAACTAGTAAAAGGGAGAAATTGCGGACTTCACTGCAAAATATTTTGATGTTGCACTGAGCTTCACTACAAACACATTGAAATCTCATCTCTGCTTGTAAAAGCAAGTTAGTGACTTGAGAATGCTTGCAGGTACACAGCTGATATATGGAGCTCAGCATGAATGTGCATGTGTCTAATGTTATAACTCAGTCTGACAGCACTTTGAATAGACTTTTGTATTGGTATTGCATAAAATGAGCTCCAGGCTAAACATTGCCATGGCTCACACATGGGGAATCTATTGTGACCGAAAATGAGGATACGCTAAAAGCACTGAAAAAAGGTCAAGTAAAAGGCACTTTACCAGGCAGCGCCAGGGGAAATTTGTTTTGAATTGGTACCCTCAATGTGGCTACAAGGTTTATCAATGATAAATAACTGGGCTCCTTCATGGAAAAAAAGGCTGTTTATGAACAAAAAAGGTTGGCTAATTCAGTGATACTGACTAAAATAAGAGCGATGGGATTACCCCTGAGTGTGATGGAAATAAGTGCCAAGCCAGCCAAATCACAAGCGGATACTTGTGGCTCGTCACGTCAGCACGACACAGCTGGAGGTGAGCGACAAACAGCCGCACACACCCGTACAGAGGCATGCTGTGTGCGTCAGCAGTCCAAAGCTGTAATTGGATGTGACAGACGGGCAGTAATTCGATGCACCAGAATCAACAAGTTCTGGTCTGACCCCGCCCAGCAGACAGACACACACAAATGCACGTGCACACACACTCATACACACACCCCACTGAGATGGGGCTGCCACTGCTGGACCCCCGAGTGAAACCTGAGCAGAAAACGTGTCTGTGTGCGTGTGCGCTGGATATGTGTCCGTCTGTCTGTGTCAGTGCATACCGTGTGTTATGTGAGTTTTATTAGTGAGAAGAGAATACTGCTGACTTGAATATAAAGAATGGAAAAAAAGAGGGCACGAGCGATAGTGAGATACAGACAGAAGGGGAGAAATGGGAAGATAATTGCCTCTGCAGCACCAATCATCACCTAATGCCCTTGGGAAGGGTCATTATGGTGTCTGGCCCTTTCTGCTTTGATGGAGGGATTATAATCACTAAAATAAACTAGCAGTGAGTGAGAGAATGCACGACTCCAGCAGCTGCACACCTATGATCCTCAGCTTCAGACCTATGATCCTCAGCTTCAGACAAACCACTCAGTATATGCCTGATCCAAGGGCGACCCAAACATCTGTCTCTGTCAGTGTGCGGCATCAAACTCTATGTTTCTATTTCACGATTCCAAAAATGTCAAGTATGTGTGCGTGCCCTCAAGTTTCGTATACAGTTTCAGCGAAGTGCACAGACTGTGGGAAAAAATCTATCTTCTTTAACTGTCCCCAGATTATGAGAAGAGATTCTACAATTCTTCTAAATAGAGAGGGGTATAGAGTGTCGCTGATGCCCCTCTGTTACAGATAAAAGAGAATTAAAAAAAGGCTTGTGTGAAGGCTCGAAGTGAACATTTCCGATGTGTGTTTTCTCTGTGTTTGTGAAGTGCAGCGTGGCGCGATGGAGACGATGGAGCGGAGAGATGCTATCGGTGAGTCCCACATAAACTCTCCTGGATGGACGGGGAGAGGGAGCAATGAGGGAAGGCCCTGTTTGTTTGTGTTTTCCCTCCAAGCGTGCTGTGTTCCTGATGGACCCGCAGATAAACGGAAGCAGAGACCGAGCAGGGGAAAGAGAGCGAGGTAGAGGCCACGATGCATCCCGGCTGCTGAGCAAACAACAATATAAAGAATATAGACGGTATTTATAAGATATCATCATAGATAGTAGGGCTTGTTATTGCAATATGAGACGAAATATCTTCTTAGATTTTGGATTTCGTTATATTGTGTTATGGCATACAGTAAGTGTGACTTTTCCTGGTTAAAAGGCAGAAGTATGTGGCAGCTGCTCAAACTCTAGTATGGCTTTCTTTCTTTTTTTCTTTAGCATTTCTGCTCATATTTTTTTAACGTATTGCTGCTTTAATCATACTGTTCAATATTTATTATATATTATATTATACATTTTCTCACAGTCTTGTTTATTTGTTCAACATTTCATTACATTACACATGTTGACTGATGAGATCTTAACAAAAAGGAAGAAATCACAGAACAAATGCTAAAATGCAAAATACTAAAGCTTTTCCATACCAGAGAGAACTTTGAAGTTTATTTTTCATCCATGAAATGTAAAGCTCAGAGCACATTTAATGATCAAACTTCAGGTTGTCTTGTTGAAACGCTTGTTTATGTTAAGGGTTTATGCTAAAACAAACGTTTAAAGCTGTGCTCGCAGCTCAACTTACAGCTGTTAGCATACAGCTAATGGCAGCATGTTAACATGTTCACAATCCAGTGTTGGAATTAAGTATACTTTTACTTAAGTGATGTACTTAAGTAAAATTTTGTGTGAGTATTTCCTATTTCTGCAACTTTATTCATTCATTCATTATCTGTCAACGTTTATCCTTTGTAGGGTCGCGGGGGGCTGGAACCGATCTCAGCTGACATTGGGCAAGTGCTGGACAAGACACCAGTGTATCACAGGGCTTTATACTTTTTATACTTTTGATCTCCTTAGTTACTAGTTATTTGCAAATTGCATGCTGATGTTTGAAGTGAAAAATCAAGGGATCGTGAAATCATTTTAAGATTAGCAAACGTGGTGGACCCACAGACATCCATGGAACCATGCTGGTAGCGTCAGCCGGGTTTGAGATCTGCGTTAACACAATTTCTGGGAAATATAAGATAGTACATGAAATTATATCAATTATATAAACAAATACTAGTTGAAGAATCTCTCTCCTGCCTGACTACACTCACTTGTTCCCAAGTGAGCCATTTTGCCACCACTCCTGGCTGGCGTATGGAGCTGATTTCTGCTGGACTAAATGGCTGTCTCTTCCACTTAGCACCGACTCTGAGATGCA
>OMLP01036829.1:0-13591 GCA_900302685.1 Spondyliosoma cantharus | reverse complement strand
ACGAATGTCTTTACAATTCGCCTCCAGCTCTTATCTCCCACATGCTGTCCGTCCTCCTGTTTCGTCACTTTGTGCGTCACAGTTTGTGTCATAACTCCTCGTTAGGAGTGACCTGCCTGTGTGTGTGTAATAGTGTGTGTGCTTGTGTGCGTGTGCATCCCTCTGCACTGTTTGTGTGCTTTGTGTGTATGATGTGGTCGACATGCTGCAGATCTTTATACTGTTTCTTTTTTGGGAGGCAACACACAAACATAAAAATAATGCTAATTATGAAGTCAATCAGACGCAGCATATAATGTAATTATCATCAAAAAATCAAAAAGAAAGAGAATGAAAGAAAAAAACAATCTGTTTAAAAAGGCTGAACTGAAACATTCAGTAAAAAGTTTTTGATCATTTAACATTTTATTTTCACTTTGAGTAAAATTAAAATAATTTTCATCCAAAATCTTTAAAAAAAAAGACATGAAAATAACATTTTACTATCATTAAATGATGAATATGAGGCTGTGATGTTTTGAGTATTGAGCGTCTGAATCCTCTTTAAGCTCCCGCTGAGTGATTGACACAGTATTGATAATTCTGCCTCTCAGAAAGGCCACATTCAAATGTCACGCTTGATTTTCTCCGTCTGTAGAGTAACTGTCACACTGTCGGTCCAAAACCCTCTTAATTATGAAACAGCTCAACTGTTGGTGGTAAAAGTGACAGTTATACACTCATATAACAGTTCAGTAAACAATATGAACAGTAGCAATTGGCTTGGTGTCTCATGATTGTATTTATGCAACTATTTGCAGGTGAAACCACATCAGCAAGGTCCAATCAACAAACACACAAGCGAGCAAACTAACAAACTAGCCTGTACAATGTTTTGCCAACTCACCATTAAAGTGTCTTCTCTTATTCCTGAACGTCCACTGGATCCATCTCAGTAACACAGCATGTCTAAAAAACAGTGTTCCATCATAAAATGGTGACAAAATAACAAAAACAACCTGTGATCATACCCGTTCCCACCCTAGAGCCTACAACAGCCAACGAGTGATCGCGTAGACAAGTTTTATTTCAGTTTTTAAAGCCCTAATCTCATTCGCACAAAGTGTGAATAAAGGAGTAAAGAGCTATAACTGCCCCATTCCCCTCATGTGTTAAGTGTTTATTTTCAGTGATATCATTATTAAATTTGAACTTGGACCATGTGAGACTGTATGATGTGGATCCGTTATCCAGGTAATAGGAGAAGTTTCGGCTCGTCTGCAGGATTAGTTTTGAATTGTTTAACAAAAATGTGGCCGAAAATAATCCAATGAGTTGAAACTCTTACACCTACAACCTCCCAAGTACTCACAGAGCTTCAGAAGAAAGTCATAAATCATAAATGAAATGTTTATAAAACCCTTTTGACACTCATTAAAAAACCCACCGATTTCTGGCTCTTGTCCTCAGCGGGAAAGCTTTCATTCGCAGGTCAGTTGACTCTGAAGTAGTTTATCGGCTCAGACTCTGATTGGTATCGATGGAAACACAACACGCTCGTGATGCTATGACACATATTGGATTTCTAGACAGTACTTTCATGCTGCACTCAAACATTGCTCAGCCCGCGCTGAGTTTTGAAGAGAGACTGAACTAAAACACATACAAAGCTCTTTAGAGGATGAATCCTTCTGATTTTACCTCTCGTTCCAACAACAACAGCTTTAATTTGTACCGGTACTTTTATTTATCATCAAATACCTGCAAAACAGATGTGACACAGTAACACACTGTAACATTATACCTGCTATACAGACACATGTAGTCATTTAGCTCAAAGCACCACAATACCAGAGTTGTGTTTTTATGAGCGTCTCAGCCATTTTTAGATTGTAGTTACACAGCAGCTAGAATAATAGACAAATAAACATTCATAGACTTTAACATTTTATTAGTAATTCTCAGCTGTTTAATGTTGTTTATAAGATATAATTGAGAACTTCCTTCACCTCTAACCAGGTAAATATTGCACGAGACCTTTCAGGTTCTCATCAGAGCATTCTCCACTTCATCATCTCTCCAGATGTGGGATGATGTCAGTGTCTTTGATCGCTGTCTTGGTAATATAACGGCCGCTCGCTGTCACTGCGGAGAGAGCAGCAGGTCATATCTCTGAGAATAATGGCTCGACTGGTGTGAGCCAATGGGGCGACCGCTGATTAAAGGCCTGCAGGTGTTTTTATCAATGACAGACACCTGCAGCCACAGCTGGTGATGAACGAGTGTGTGGTCGCAATCCACGTCAGAAAACTGTGTATGTGTGTATGTGTGTGTGTGTGTGTGTGTGTGTGTGTACATATTATATATATACAGTAATAAGCACCTCTAGTGGTCTTTCACTAATTTGAATTTGAATATCAGAAAAAAGAGGGTGCAGGAGTGAAGCAGCTGTGCAGCCATGTCTTGTCCTGTGCTGCAGCAGGAGGCCGTGGTTTCCTATATGATTTGTAACTAAGTCTCATGAAAGGACCAAAACCAATATTGTGTTAGTCCATCTGTTAACGTGTACCGACTACCCCAGCCTGCATGAAGACACAGTCCACTAAAGTAACAGGACAAAATATGCTTCTTATCCACAACAACTGTTTTACGATCTGATCATATGTTTTTAAATCCGGTTTATGATGCGACAAACATTCTGGCGAGGCACAAAAATGTCTTGGATCCCGGTTTGGGACTAAAATGAATGAGTGAAACTTTGTCATAATGGTTCCAATAAAACCTTTTATACACTAAAATAAGCGTGTATGTGCAGGTTTTTTAAATGCGGGTAAATCTGTTATCAGTCCTTCCGTATAACCAGGAGACGATAATGCCTCTCTGTAAGCAAGAAAATAGGCAGAAAATAGGGAACAGTAAAAAAACATACAAGTCAGTGACGATGTTATGGTGCTCGTGTTTTAACAGCAGAAAATGAAATCAGATTTGAAAGACAAGTCGAGATGAGAGAGCCAAATCTTCCAGTTTTATAGAATATAGGACATCTCTCAGCCAGTAGGTGAGAGACGGAGGTGTTTTCCATTAACTGTAACACTTTTGAAGGTGAGGCAGTGATGGAGTAACTTAAAGCATTGGTTTCAAATCTTTCCAAGATAACTTGAGACAATATAATAAACCAGAAACAGTGACTGTTATAAAGACCACAAACAAACAGACCCAGTGCTGCCTGGAGAGGTGGAGCAGTGAACACCTCCCATATGTGTCCCTCCACTGAAACTAATGAATTGAAAGTAATTTAATGGAGCAGTGCACAGAACAGACAGGACTGGTTTCACAAGACGTCAGAGGAGTGGTGAATATTCTCTGTTTCAACATAAACGTCTTCTGGAAAAACAACACGTTATCTTTATGTCTTCATGAAATTAAACATGAAGCTTTTGATGGAAGATTTTGAACAAAAGAAGTAAACTGAATCAAACTCACAGTAGTATATTTCCTTTAGCTGTAACGATGATTGAGCCAACAATTAAAAATATTTATTCACATCTCAAGATATATCAGACTGTGTGTCTGTCTGCTCATCTCTGAGTGCAAGACCTCTCATTTATTTAAAAACATCTCAGCCGCTTCATTGTTCTATGGAGGTTATTTTGGGCATCTTGTTGAAGGTAATAAGAAAATATTATAACGTAATATATTACTTTAAAACAAAGGTAAGCAGTAATATGTAATATATTGCATTTTGACATAACACTGCTGATGGGTGCTTCAGCTCAAACCTCCAGTTGCGCTCATTTGACGTCAGCCAATCTCGACAAACGTAAGAAGAGCAAAAATGAAGTATGAAAATCGACTTTTAGTCTGTTAAGGAGACTGAAGACGGTTTTGAGACAGTTGGCTGTGCAACATCAGCAGCTACCTCTGGTTTGGTTTAAATCATTAAATCAACCAACCTCCTTTTAACTGTTTGGAATCAGAATGAAACTAAATAAAACCCTCCTCAATGCTGAATCCAGATAATCTGAAAATGTTTAATGTTGAACGATTCGCGATACTCGTCACTTTGGATGCAGAGGCAAAGAGGGGAATCAGTTTTGAAACCTGATTAATTTGTCCTGAGACATGACGAGATGAGGAAATCCCCCTGTGGCCTCGTGCCTACGGCCGAATCTCAACCTGATATTCGATACATCACTCCCTCGTGTCTGATGTTGCTATGGATTCTGTGTGTTTGTACAACACGTTGTATCAACGTGTTCGTCATCGTTGAGTGTTGAGTAAAAACATGAACATTTTGTCACGACTGAAATAAAAGCGAAAACCACCGTCGGCTGCTTTGTCATGCGATGTAGTTTTATTACAAAAAGGTTTTATACAAATTGAACTGCATCATGGCAATGGACACTTTATTTATCATATGGAACACTTTACTGTCGCCCTCACCTGCGTCACCTGGTGCAGGAAATGAACTCGGCGCATCGCGTGTCGTTCAGCAACATAAACAGAAGGTAACATTCATTTTAGCACCGTCCCTTTGCAAGAATGTTGACCACGAACTCATACAGCGTAACAGAATAACAACATCATCAATAAGTCTTAAATACACAAAAGATAAAAACAATAGCAGTTCCACCAAACACAAAAGGACACTTCAGCGAGCTTTATTCATCGACAACAGAACGACTGAAATAAGATGGAAAAAAAGAACAAAACCAAAAAGCGCGTGATCAAAATTCATCTTATTTTTCTTTTATGTTTATGTCTTCGGATTTAAGACGTTTCATCTAATCAGACGGGGCGACCAGGTGGATCTGTGGTTCTTCAGAGGATGATTTAAAAAATGTTTGCAGTCAGATGATACATGTGTCACTGGAGGATCCTGCCGGGTTCAGTTGTTGAAGCAGAAATCCTCCACGTTGTTGAGTTTGATGGTCTGCAGCTCCTGGCTGTCCAGTAGCCTGTAGCTGAACGACACTCGGCTGACGAACTTCCCACTGGACACCATCCTCACCACCGTGTTGTCGCAGCCGATCTTCATGTGGGCTGCAGGAGGGAAACGAGAACACATGTTAGGTTTTAGTTCCACCAGCAGGGTTTGATGCTGCGGGAAGAAGCAGGTCAGCGAGGACTCACTGGGTCCAGTGAAGGAGATGCAGAGGTCCGTGATGGGCAGCAGCTTCGACGTGTCGATGCCGCTTCCTCCCAACAGCTGCACGAAATCTCCTGATTCTGCACAACCGGGCATGGACCTCTGTGGACGGCGAGACACGGCTTGTGATTAGTCAATAAATTGATGAGTTTGTCAAAAGAACAGCAGTTGTAGATAATCAGTTAATCGTTTCAGTCAGTTTTAAAGTGAGGATTTACTGTTTTTCTTTGTGTCTTGGACAAAAGAAACAATTTAAACTCTGGTGAGCACTTTTTTAAATTTTATAGACTCAATAACTCATCGATTATTTGTAAAAATAAGACCTAATCAGCAGTATTTAGTGGAGCGACATTTGCCAGCATCTGTATTAACACTGGAAATAAAACATACTAATAAAACAATGAAAGTCCAGTAAAAATCTCTTTAGGACGCCACCTGTCCTGGAAGCTACAGATTCTTGAAATGGATTCAAGAATGGCTTCATATATGAGCTGACTGTCATGAGACTGTGGTGACGCGACAGCAGGAGATCACGGTTAGAGGCGACAATTTATCCTTTTGAAATGTTTTCAAACATTTGTTAAACAACTGGATATTCTTTAGGGAGGCTTCGGGTCGTTTTCCAGCCTAAGCATAAGCACAACGTTGTCACAACATAAAATTAAGTGTTGAACATAAAGAAATGGAAAGTTTCAACATATTTTTGCACGTTTTCGGGAATGTAAATGGCCGACATTCATCAAAAAAGGAACTTATAACTTAAAATTAATTAAATCATCAGACAGGTTTAGAACAGAAATGTCTCGTCATGGGTGTGAGAAGATTATGACTAAGAGAACTGTTTCTTTAAATCAAGTCTGAGAACTGAGTGTTAAGTTTTAGGTGAACTGCTCCTTTAATTCTTGACCTTCGAGCAGCAGGTTACAAAACACAATCTGACCTAAATCTCCATTTATCAGCTATTCTGGAGGTTCTGAATGCAAAGAATTATTGAAATGTTAAAATAATTATAAAATCATCTTGTTTCAGTCACATTGAGCTGCAGTTTGTTAATTAGAATGAATTAGATTTTTTCAGATCCAGATCCATGACTGACTTTAGACTTCAGGGTCAGATACTGATGCTCAGTCCAACATGAGCACTGAGACTCTGGACCCGAGCCAGAACTTCAGAAACACCGAGGTCTGGCCCTTTAAACGTTTCCGCAGGGTCACGTTGTACGTCACTGATTTTCCTTCAGCACGGACCGACGAGATGATGAGTGAATCTGTTCCTTTAATATTGAGGTTTTAAAGGGTCGTTTCACTCAAATCACCACCATTTTTTAAAGCAAAGCTCACTTTCTACAACAAGTGGGTGATAGTATGTGACTGATATTTCCGCTTTGTGATTATCTTTAGCTTCTTTAAGCATCAGGAACAAATTCCACTTCATCTCTATTCTACTGATGTGGCAAAAACTTGATATTGTGTATTTCATGCGTCGGTTCACCTTGGGAAAGTTGTTGAAGTGTCCGAGGCTGAACTCAGAGACGTCGATCTCCACCGGGTAGATGATGGAGAAGCTGCAGTTCCTGTGCTGCTGCGGGATCACCATCGTGTAACTGCCCTCTGGTGACTGGGAGATGACATTACAGGCTGCAGGGAGACGAGGGAAGAGGAGGTGAGAGGAGAGGATGTTACACCGGAATCCAAGGATGGATTCCAAGGAACAGTTTGTTACGACCACGACAGAACGTAAAGGGTTCAATAAAGAGCTTCTCTTCTATCAAAACCTGGTTATTAAACTGACTGAATACAAAACAAAAGAAGTGATTTTAAAAACAAAAGGAATTTAAGAGGACTCGATCACAGGTTTGAAGGATATGCCCGGCTCGTGATGTCACCACAGACGCACACATTAGAGAATTGTACTTACGGAAAGGATTGATGTGTTTCCTGACGGTCAGCGTGAAACTGCTGCCGGCGTTGTGAATCCGAAAGAAGATCATGGCGACGTTCTGAGAGGAGCGCACGCTTCTCCTCAGCGCTCCCGAGTCGCAGTAATCCACATAGCGCTCGTACAGAGGCAGCGGGTGATCCTGGGAGCTGGGGAACTTCTCTCCTTTCATCACCCAGCCGTCAAACACCTTCACGGGACACAGGAAATGATTTTCACCACATGTGGCTTTAAAAAAAAAAGGTGTAAATAAAGTTTTTTCAAATCAGTTTGGGATCTTGAGGCTTCTGGAGACGTTGATTACGCCGGATGAGTTTTAAAACAAGTCTCCAGCTACTTCAGCCGTTCAGAAGAAAAACACAACGCTGTTTTGTTTTCTGGACTACAAAACATCACCTGACTGTCCGTCAGCACGGAGCTGAGCAGATAATGACTGATTTTACATTTTGTTGTTGAACTGTTCCTTTAAGAGGGAGAAGCTGAAAGTAGGATTGCAGATTCAGTCGAAGATGATTTGTTTACCATCGTGTTGTTGAGCGTGTCGGGAGCATTAACGTGCGACCATGACGGGGAGATTTAAGCTCACCTGAAGTAAGCAGGTTATATCCAGCTGTGTTAAAGGAGCTTTTTGTCTAATCAGGAAGTGTTTCTAAGCTTAGTACAGCGAGTGACTGAGCTCAGGTTGATGGCACGAAAACAAGCTCATGACTGTACGACAGAAATAAAACTACATCAGATTTCACTCAAACAGAATTATTTAATAAAATAAGAAAGAGATGCTACAAGTCAGGAAGTCTTTAAATAAAGGAATCATTTTAAGATGATGGAGGAGAGAACGAGGTGTGTGTTTGTGTGAGTTCACCGTGATGAAGTCTCCTCCTCTGCAGTCGATGTCGACGTGGTCGTACTCCACCGCGATCACCTCGTTGGGCTCGGCCATGAAGAAAGCAGCACAGCTGAGCTGAGGATGCTCGGCCGTGAAGGTGAACTGACCCTCCACCGCCACCATGTCCAGACAGCCTGGAGACGCACCAGGACGACGACAGATTATCTATACTTTCATTTTTACTCTCATTTGTTCATCATCTACTCTGTATTTTATATTTTTGTTTTAATTTCTCTTCACTGTGACGATTGTACTGTAACCTTTTTTTGACTTCTCTGTTATTTAAAGGATCATTATGTAGATCTGATCAAACTCTTTGTTTTCATGACTGAATAAACCAAATGACCTTAAAGGTTTTACTCTGTTTATGTGTGGCGGATGGACTGAGTGAAAAAAATACATATTTTGAGTTTGCCCCTTTAATTTTTTACTTACAGTTGTTATTTTTTATTATTATCTGTTCTGTATTTTTAACGTTTTCTGATCAGCTGATCCACTTTTTTGCTTCTCGTACATGTTACGCCAATAAAACAGCCTGAAACTGTAAAAACCCCAAAACAGAAGAGTAAGAAAAATCTAATATGTGTTTTTATAATTTTGCTCTAAAAGCATGTGAGATAAATAAATGTAAATATCTCTAATTTATCTCGCTCTCACACACACACAAACTGTAAAACCTGCAAATGATGTGTGTTTGATTTAAAACTTAATATAAGTAATAAGTAATAAAAATGACAATGTAACAGTGAAAATTGGTTAAACATTGATAATAACATAGTTTGGATTACATTAGACTAATCTACTTAGTAAGATTCTGAGGTTTTGCAGTGTGTATATATAGATTTATATTATAATAAAAAACAGTTTACAAATTCTTTGACAATCGAGCAAAAATCAGGAAACTCATGAAGACAATGTTACAGAATAAACACTCAGTTTGAGTTATTTCATGTAAACTGTGGCGGAGAAAAATGAAACAGGCTAAATGACCGACAATTAAGAGAGAAGAAGAAAAATAAATTCAGAACTAATAATAATAAAGGAGGATTATAAGATGACATCTCATCAGAGAAATTAAGAATATAAGATGGAAAGATTCTGAGCAGTAAAATGAATAAAAGAACATTAAATAAGAATAAAAGCAGTAAAGGAAGGTGGGAAGAGGAGCAGGTGTGATGAAGGTGTAGGCGGACTCACGTAGAGGTCGACGGTACATTAACTCCTCCGGTGTTTCTCTCTTCAGCTCCGAGTTGAAGAAAGAATATAATTCATCTTTGGAGATCTCGTTGTTCTGCGGAGAAGCAAAAGTTTTAACACAAGTCACCTGTGAATGTTCAGCACACAGCGGAGGTGTGTGTGTGTGTGCGTGTGTGTGTGCGTGTGTGCCGACACTCACCTCGATGTACCTGCAGTCTCCCTTCAGCACCGACGCGCACAACAGCAGGAAGAACAGCTGCTCGCGGAACGTGCGCTCCATCACGCGTATCTCTGTCTGCAGGGCGCACCTGAGCGGAGGAAGTGAGCGGCTCTGCGCCCCGCGCGCCTTTTTATACACTCACACCAAGTTGTGGAGCGACCAGCAGCCTTCCTCCTCCTCCTCCTCCTCCTTCATCCCATCAACTACGTGTTAGTGACGAGAGAGAGGGGGGGGCAAAAGATGCTAAACCTCATGAATCATGACGTCATCATCTCAGGTGGCTGCAGTCGTTCATCCTCAGAGCTGATCGATGAACAGCTGATCCGTGATGGAAGATGAGTTTAATGCCACTACACTTCATCTCTCATCTCTTGATATATATATTTAATAACACTTAAGTCATTAAAATAAATAATTTTATGCTAATAAAAAGTTAGAATTATCAGTTAATTAAACGTAAGTTAACAGTTATTTCACTGCTAACAAGCAATTAAATGTTTTATTATCTATTTATTAACATGTTTTTAATTGGGAAGTTGCAGCTGATGTTCATAATACTTAATAAATTCTTAATAAATACTGTGTAGGTCATTAATAATCACGATACACATATTTGGAAACACTTTATAACATTAAGATAAACAATATATAATAAAATGCAAATACATTACACAATAATCAGCATGCAGTGGAATTAATTATCCCCGAGTTCCTGGGCAGATTCCCTTCCACCTGTTCAACTGTTGATAGTAAAACTGCATGACGGGACATTTATATTCCCACAACAGCGACGTCTAACTAACTGCTGTGATTTATACAGCGTCCACTTCACACCCAGAGTACATTCACTAAGCTGCCTTCACGCCTGCCTGGTGTGACGCCGTGACAAACAAACCCTGGAGTCCTCCAGCGCTGCAGTCTGGCTCGTTTCAGGGAGGGTCAAAAGACTGCAGGGGAATCACAAAATACACAAAAAACACTGACCTGTTCATAAAAATGTGTATCCAGGAACCCGTTATCGAAGTCTAGTCGAATGTAAGCTCAAAGCTGAACCAGCTCTGTAAGTGAAACCACAATGGTTCCATATCATATCGTCTGACATGGTCCAAGTTAAAATGTTATAACAAAATCACTGACAATTTAACACACGTTTTTTTGAGGAAAATGTCCATTTTGCCATTTTGTGACCTCAGAATCCCGCCTGCCTGAGAGCAACAGCAGCATTAAACTCATTATAGGTCTTTATTTCCTCATTAACAGTGACTTTGTGCGTATTAAATTGTCAAAAACTATTTGCTTATGGTGCAAAAACAGACGATTCAAAGAGCCAAATGCAAAAAACTACAGAAACTTGCATACTTTCCATGTTTAAGCCTTAGAAGACACATTTAAACTGTATATTGGTGGTTCATTGGCGGTTGTAGGCTCCAGGGTGTGCATATAAGTGCCAAACTGGTAAAGCGAGGTGTCGATCAAACATTTATACGTTATGGCTTGTAATTTAAGGAGTTTTTGACATAGAAAAGGATACATGGTTGAGGATTGTCACTACTTCGTCACCATTATATCATGAAGTTCTGTGTTTTGTTCTAAATATTTGACTGAATTTGATCTTCTGGACATTTGAAATTAAGAGGAGATTTGATGTGATGCTCGACTGAAATATCACCATTAGGCTTCGTCAACTCTTGTTTGTCTGTTCTGATTGGACCTCTCTGATGTGGTTTTATCTCGAGAATGGTTTGCATGAATAGAATCACAAGAATCTTAAGCTTTTCTTTATGATATATATCGTACACAAACTACTAAACAAACCACAGGATAAATTGCTCTTGGACAACAGAGTGATTTCTTTAATCACCTAATATAATTATTGTGGTTGTGTTTCTGCAGTGTCTGTGAAGCACACACAGGTTTGAACGGGGATCTAGACTTTTATAAAAAATAATGTAATAACTCTTTTTTTCTAATGAGGCTTTAAAAGTGGAAAAAGTAATTGTAAGCATTTGAGAAATTACAAGCTGATGCTTTTCTGAGTAAACTGACAAATTTAGAAGTTAAAATATATTTATGTTATCTTTCTTACTGTTTGTGATTTTTACAACTAAACATGTTTAATGTTTTGATTTTATCTGCCTAATTATGTGACTACCAACCTGCTCGTCCTGATCATGTGACCAGATACCTTACCTGTCTGTCATGTTGTTATCTAGACCAATCATGTTACAGCTCACCTGTCTTCACTGATCATGTGACTGTCTGCTAACCTGCCATGTTGTGCTGCCCTGATGAAGGCATAAATGGCTGAAACACACATGTTTTTACTGTTGTTGTGATTCAACAGACACGATTATTGAAAGGCTTTTTAACTCATTAACCTCTTGAGCGTGAATGATTCTGAAAAAAGAGCACCAGAGGGACACCAATTTCCACAACTGAGCAGCTCTTCTTGCATAATTTGAAAATAAAATAAAATAAATAAAATAAAAGTTAAACTAGATGAACTTACAATGAAATACGTGATTGTTAAAAAAGTTTGGAGGTGCTGAGACTCAAGGACACACGGTGCTCATCCTCCACCTGTCTGAGCTCAGTCCCTCAGGTGTGCAGGTGTGCAGGTGCCTCGGGCTGTTGGAAAAGGTCAACCCATTCAGATGCAGAAAAATCAGGCCTCTGTTTAATCCACACTGTTGGTGGTGAGTGGGGAAAAAACATGTTTGTGTCTCCCAAGATAAGCAGATCTATATATAGAACTTGGAAAATCCATTAAGATATTTTTATACACAGGGAAGGGAGACGGACGGACACACAGGACTAAACGACATAAGTTTTGAGCTGGTGCAAAAAAAAGTATAAACTTACACAAACGCTCACAAAGTTTCACTGTTAAAATTATCGGTTTCATCCTGATATTCATGCTGGATGGATCAGCGTCTTCTCCAGGATCCATTGTATCATACAAGCTTTACTTTCAGGGGCAATTCTGATTCACAGAGACAAGATACTAAAGTCTTCTGTAACACTTTAAGTTAAAAAGATTTCTGCTACTGTACAGAAATATTTAAGTGAGACATTTTAATCATAAGTGAATTATTGCAAAGTTTTTTAAAAAGGAAAGCTGAACACAGACTTTGTTCACGTTTGTTTATTCATGATTTAAAGCTCCAGTTTGTTCACACGTCCCGTCAGTAAAGTCTGTTAAACGACTCTTGTTCAATGATTTCATGAACAGATTCACTTCATCCACACAATCAGTTTGTTGGAGCAGAATCTCAGCTATGTACAAGCAAATAATGAAGCATCTCCTTATTGATTATGATCATGTGAACTGAAGTCATCATGAGCAGCGAGAGCCTCCGTCCAGCATTTACAGAACAACAAAGTACCGCCCACAATGTTTGATTGACAGGTTGATCTGTGTGCAGTGAAGAAATGCCACAACAATCAGCTCTCAGCAACAATGATGGAAACACAACAAGTCTGAAGACATGAAACACACAATTTAACCCACTGACCCTGAAATGACTTCAGTCTATTTGAGTTTACTGAACTCAGCAGAGCTTGAGCCAAAAAACCTAAAGCCAAACTCAACTCCAGCATAGAGAGGCTGAGTGAATGTGGTCTGGACTCTGTGGAGGAGAGTCATGGTGTCAGAGACGCTGTAGAAGGACAGAATACCTGCACTGTGATCCAGGTAAACTCCAACTCTGGAGGACTCAGGACCTGAGACGGGAGTTTGGACTTTGTTGTACCAAAACTCATAATTATTGGTGTTACAATATAACATCCAGGATTTGTCATTGTATCCAAATTCACATTCTTCTGAGCTCCCTGCTCTGCTGATATTCTTGTATGCGACTGCTACACCAACTCCTTTTCCTCTCCTCTCCACCTCCCAGTAACAACGTCCAGTCAGACTCTTTCTGCTCAGGACCTGCTGGCAGTAAATGAATCTGTCTGGGTGATCAGGACAAATCTGATATTGACCTGTCAATATTACTTTTCTGTTCCTCTCAGATAATAACAGCTTTGTGTTTGCTGTGTTTGGATCCAGTTTTATTTCACATGAATATCTTAAGAAGTCAGCTCTGGTCTTGTTCTCTGGTTGTGACAGTAAAACATCCGCTTTAGTCACTGTCAGTGAGATGTTTGTCCATGTCTTTCTCAGGACGTACTGTAGTTTGTCTCTGAGCTCTGACACAGCTGCTGTCACATCCTCAAA
>OMLP01036821.1:0-10716 GCA_900302685.1 Spondyliosoma cantharus | reverse complement strand
CATAGTTGAATATTTCCTCTTTTTGTTTGCCTTCAAACATTGTGTCCATCACTTCAGTCATGCATTATTTTCTTATTTCTTACCTCTGAATTTTGAGGAAATGTCTCTTCAAAATTCCTATGCTTCGTCTGATAATGCCGTTTCAAATTGGAAATCTTCATCACAGCTATAGTCTCCTGGCATATTAAATTTTAGGCTCCTACAGCCGGCAAAATGTCAAAATGTGAACTGCTCCAAAAACGAAAGTGAAACTTAAAAATTTGGCTCGCAGCAGTGAGTGACCCAGCTGTCTGTCTGTCGTTGGCATGGAGACAAGTCCCGGTATACGCGTGCTGACCCTGTGTTTACTCAAGACGACGATGATGCGTTGCAGTCGGTTGCAGCTCGTGCCTCTAACTTTCGCAGGTAGATTGTGTCATCAACATGCATTATCGCGATAGTGCAATAGAATTAAAGTCTCTATTGTAGGCCAATTTTCTATCGTTTATATTGCATATCGTTTATATCGCCCATTACTACTATATATATTATATTTATATATATTTTATATTTATTGACAAACAACAGCATATCCTTCATCCCAGTTTTTCTATGCCATGTTCATAGTTCAGGTAAACAGATGCAGTCAGTGAGCACAGATTATCATGTCACCACACAGTGAAGACAAGACTTCAGGAAACGTCTTTCTACACTCAACTGTTGTTTGCTAAGTAGCAAGTAACTCTCATCCAGCACATCTGCATAGAGCACCAAAGTTAGCCCCATTCCCAGTTAATTTAGAAAAAAATAAGTAGTAGTGAATGGAGAGAGATAAAAAGTCATGGTCTGATGGGTCCACCAAAAGTGGTGTGACTGCATCATTGTATTTGTATAGATGAACTTTAGAGGGCTTGAAAGTGTATTTTTGGCCAGAGGCCAGACCAACTGTGCCCCCCTGCTTCCAGTCCGTATGCTAAGATATGGAAACTCAACTCGACTCGATATAGTTAGGCTAGCACTCATGGGCTGGGTAAATAAAGTGCAAATGCTTTGAAACTAAGATCTGAACAAACATAATTCAAACATGTAGAATGACAAGTTCCTTAAACCTAATTTTATAGATTTTACAGAAGCTATACAGTAAATTTGAAATGCCAATTCAACTTATACTCTGATCCTGAACTGGTCCATGACAAGGTAACAGTCAGAAGAAACAAATGACAAGGAAAAAAGGATGAAGAAAATATCAGAAAACCAGCACCTGGGGCTTGCTACTGTACATACATATAGTATTACATATCAGACTTACGTCTAAAGTTAAAAGAAAATCATGTCATTCATCATTGGTGTAGAGCATAGCACAAAATGTAGAAAAGCTTTCCTTTGCAAACCATAACTTAGAAAACAACAAACTGCCTCAGCACAGTGTCTGCCAGCGATCTATTCAACTTGACTTCACTGGTCTGCCAACAGCCCTATCTGGATACGAATGGAGAAAAAAGCCAGAAGCAATGCTGCACACAAATTTACTGTGACAATAGACTGTTGCTATGCAAATGGAACAATTCATTTAGAAATTCAGCATGAAATTTCAAATGGATACTGAAGGAGAATAATATTACCGCCCTGGTTTAGGTTCAAGGATTTAAAATTAGGCCATTCAGTTTAATCCTCAGCAGAGACATAATTTCCATTTCCTTGTTATAGCTGGACTTATTGACACAGCAAGGAGATGCCTTACACCAATTAAAAATATATACTATAATACATTCTATTCTATTTACATAATTCCAAGAACCTATAATAGGTGTAGTCAGTACAGTCAGACTAATCTGAAAGCCTGGTTTAGATAAAAAAAAAACTTCTGTCCAAACCTTACACCAAACCTGATAGTGATATCTCTCAAATATCTCACCAAACTATAGGACCAGCCTGTGACAGTACAGATCGACCACAATAATCTGACCCTAAAGAGACAACAGACCATAAAGGAAGACTGATACCTGATCCAGCACTGGGCTGGAAGATTTTGGGAAGTGCAGGTGGGTGAGCCCGAGTAAAGGCTGGCAGTGAGTAGGCATATGGGGATGGCCGAGACTGCTGGGTAGTGCTTGCCGGACGTGTACGTAAAAAGGATGGAATGGAAGGGTCTGGGGGTTCAGACAGAGGAGGATAAGATGGGGCCAAGATGGTGGAAGAAATGCCAGAGGACGTTTTCCAATCCATCTCTGAGGTTACTGGTTGAAAGGCAGGACATGAGACCAAAGGATGGAAAGTGTAAATTGAACAGATGAGGACAGAAAGAGAGTAATTGTAGGAAGAGAGGTAGACAGGAACAATAAAATACAGAATAAAGATGTGTAGATGAAAGTGGAAATGAGGTTTTGCAGCATAACTAAGGAAACACACAAGGAGTGAGGAGAATAGAGAAGTGGAAGCGAAAAGGGGAAGAGATATTAGATAAAACAGTGAACTTTGAAAAGAAAGTGGGTCCCTCACAATTAAACTACAATGTAACAATCTGCAGTCAACAATATCGAGGCTTTGACCAAAAAAAAAATTCAATTTTGTAATTTTCACGATTTTACAGGCGGGGTTAGGACCAAACAGGAAGATGCAAGAGCAAACCGGGGAACAGAACGTTACCTGTGGGGCCTAATTCAATTGCAGGCCTCCAAGCCAGATCATGTATTCTTGTAGCAGAAGCTGTTATAGAAAGAAAATGGCACAGCAGACGTAGTGAGTGAGTGAGCGAAAATGGAACTGAGTTTAAAATGGAAAACAAAAGAGGAAGCAGCAGTTTGAGAGGAACAGTTAAAAGATAAATAAAAAAGTTAATGGGGGGATATCCGTGCCTGACCCCTCACAGCTTATACAGAGCTGAGGTTGACAACAAGGGCAAACATCTCTCCCACATAGCAGTTGACTGGAGTCTTCTCCAGAAAGAATTACACATTGTGGAGTGTATAAGTTGCAAACTGTGCAAGCAGTCATTTGCTAAATGTAGCACAGCGGCAGTTCATTTAGAATAGAGTAATTGGAACCAAGTGCAGGGTAGAGCTGGTGTTGGTATGCTTGTGACTGTGTCTATGTGACATTGAGATTAGCTTGAAAATCCTCAAAAATCATACTGTACGTAAAAATATTACAATATTTATTCATTAAATGTATTTACACAGTATTTTGGTAGCACATGCCCCCAAAAATCTGTCAAGAGCGACTGAAACATCACGACTAATACCCTATCAACACTGATGGACACTTCAGTGTTCATAGGGTTTAAGTCGTAATGTGAAACCAAGATGGTAGTGCTGGACAGCAATGAGAATACAGACTGGTGACCATGGATGTATTATTGAGCTTATGTATAATATGTAACAGGCATAAATAAAGTAAAGTATACATAAATAATAATTAAGTTAAATAAAAACACTTATAATACATCTGCACTATATACAGAGAGAGGCGGCTATATGTACATCAGAGCTATAGTTCTGCTTTTTTCTATGTAAATCTATGTAACTAACTCTGTTTTTCTTTTTGCTGATCCGGGAGTCTTCAAGCTCCCTGCAAGATGTGGGGCCTTTTCCCACTACAGCAATCTGCCATTGCTTTAAGATCAAACCTCAGATTAGGATTTCTTCTCAGACTGTTGCTGCATGTTTATTTGGTTTCACTTCCCAGTGATCCTCAAGTATGTCCCCAGCCTTACCAGTAACATGAGTAACTTGTCCAGATCCAAAGGTGGCCCTCCTGTCCTCTCCAGCTTCATCATCACTGTCATTAAAGTCATCCAGATTTCCAATGTCACTCTGTTTCATGCTCATTAGACTGGCCAAACTCTGCATGTCCTCATCTCTGTGCAGAGTGGAAAAACAATCATCTTTTCACATTAGATGTCTAAAAATATCCAGGTCCAAAAAATACCAGTATGTATGTTCTTCAAGAATCTATATTGCCGCAATCTGTTTATACTGCTTTAAACTCTGGCGTACAACGATACAGCCTTAAGGATTTCCTGCATCTGTAAAATATATTGACATGCAGCTAAATTGATAACTTACGTGGCCTTGCCCTCTTTGAGAAAGATACAAGACAGGTTCAGTTTTAGCGTGGCTTCCACCACTTTGACAGAAAGCGGTTTGAGCTTCAGTGTTAAATTATACTGGGCTGATGTGGCACTGGCAAACTTCTTCATGTTGACATCAACTGATGCCAGCACCTTCCTACGGCCTTTTGTCTCCTAATAAATAAAACCAAAGGACAACGGAGTCAAGTCTAAACACAGAAAATGTCCTTATTCCTTAAAATATATTGTCCATCTGATTTTTCCAGTGAAAAGTAAATACAGTTAAATCACCCAAGGACCACATAGATATAGTTGACTCACATTTTCAATGACAAAAGTCCAGTCCTTGTCTTCAAACTCCTCTGCAGTTGGTTCCTGTTGACAGGAAAAAGAAAATTGATTGACGCATTAGCCATGGCACTGCCTATTATTATACATTCTTCATCAGTAATCAAACTATGTAGACTTAGCTTCATACCTTGAAGAGCGTGACAGTGATGTCTAAACTCTCTGGAACCTGCCAAACCACCAGGCCTCTGTAGGGGTTTTTAATCCCTGGCTGCCAGCTGTGGAGCTGACAGGAAATAAAACAGAAATAAGGGATTCAATCTCAAAATTGGCACCCAAGTTTTCTATTTAAATACAAGACAAAAAACCATCAGAATCCAGAACATATTTCATAGCATTTTATCCATTATAACTCCATCCAGAGGAAGACAAGATGGGTCCAATAGCCTCCTCTTCTTCATCTTCTTCTATGTTTTATTACCTTTGTGCAGTGACGTCTGTTCCTCCTGATCCACACCACTCTCAGTTTGTCTGGTTGCCTGCAATCACAGCACAGCACAAATAACATTTTGGTGTTTTTATCAAGCAAACACATGTTTAACAGCATAAATGTGACATACAGGCACTCTGTCTCAAACTGTTTCCTATTTCCACAGACACCCAGGTAGGTATGCATCTGTATGTAGTATCTGCAATCACTCCCTCGTTCACTATTCCCATCATAATAAACACTAACGGCCACTAGATCCTGATGTGTATCTGCATGCACTGCCGTTAATCGGCAGTCTTTGATGGTACTATAAAGTGTCTGAATCTCACATTTAGTATTTGGACACTCAAAAGTGTAATAAGTGTACTAGATAGCAAACAGTGAGTGACACGCAGAAAAGGACCTCAGGTCGGACTTGAACCCAGGGCCACTGCAGTGAGGACAAATTCTATGTACATGGGATGCCCGCTCTACAAACTGCGCTAATGTGCGCCCCTCTTATTTTTATTCCATAGCTGCATCAACTATAGCAACCAGTAAATGATCATCTAATTTCACAAATCTGATAGTGGGGTCTGAGGAGGAGCTTAGGCCCAAGAGATGATGGCTTGTCAAAAACAAAACAAAAAGCACACACACAGGCCCATCTGTGTGCTTTCAAAACACTGAGGTGAAGAGTTCGGCCAGGAGCAAATGAAAATCTTGTGACTGTGTGAGTAAGAATCCTGAGGATAAACAGCTCTGACTGGATGTGCGCCTGCGTGTGTTTGTATGTGTAAGAAAGAGAATGAGTGAGAGAGAGAGAGAGAGACAGAGAGAGAGACTCACACAACTTCAGAGGCTAAAATCTCACTCACATTCAAATTATCCCATTAGACTTTAGTGCAGCAAAACATAACTAAGATGTGGATGAAGTCATTGCTGTGAAAACAGTGAGCATGGCTTAGGTAGGAAGTGATGTCACATATCTGATTCTTGTAATGAAAAGACATTGATCGGAGTGATCACAGACTGTAAACAGTGTATGAGAATGATACTGTAATTTGTAGTGATGATGTAAATATGTGATACACACACTAGAGTAATAGCTAATGAGTGAATATTTGTACACGGTTTGAGATGGCTCTAATAAAATATTGGTCAGAATGTATGGTAGTGATTGTCAACTGGCAGCCAAATATGAAACTTCACAACAGTCATTATCTACTCACCTTCAAGCAGGTGGAATGTTGGGGATAGTTTCATAGTCCACAAAACATTTCTGGAGGTTCACAGTAAAACAGTGTTGCAGCATTCTCTTAAACAACTGAAGTAATTGGGGACTGATAGTTCATAGTTCATCCACTCTACAGAGTTAGATCACTCTCTAGCTCCATCATCTCTACCCCGTGGACCCACTAACAAACCACCCAGCTGGAGCAAAGATTTCAAGGAATTTTCCAAGTTTCTCCCCAGGTAACTAACCATATTTTCAAGAGAATGTGAGCTTTTTATCTTTGTTTGCAAGATTTGTTGCATCTGCTCCTTCATACATATGTTTACATCCACCTGGTTTATGCATATTTGCTTTGGGCAACATTCAAAGAAAGGAAATATTGAAAATTAAAGAGTCAAAATATGATAATAATGGTTTACTCTTGACTGAGGTGCAAACGTTGGTGTGCAGATAAAAACTAATTGCGAAGTGTAATTTAATCAGACCTAACTAATAAATCCTGAAATACAGTACATGACACATGTGACAAAAGTGTCGCTGAAGGTTCCACTGAAGAGATAAAAAAACACCTAATCTTCCTCACATCAATACATGAAACAAACATCAATGTCATATTTTGATCATGGTTTCTACATTGTTCCCAACTGATTGAGGTTTGATTGACTGGAGCTCTTTTATTAATCTCATAAGTTCTGTCCTCTCTCTCTGCAATAGTTAAATGACACTGACTGGAAATTAGCTCCAAATTGCATTTCTCTTTTGCAGATTTACCACAAATGTTGTAATGTATGCTGCATTTGGAAGGAACATACATTTAGATTAATCAAAGTTGTCAGTATCAGCCTTTAAGGAATCCTACTGATCGAACTGTAATGCAGACAGTGTGCCTTGGCCTCCTTCTCATGTTGCATGACTCTCATAACCACGTGTGTATTGGTGAGAATGGTTGTGAGAGAGAGGTGTAAGAGTGAGAGTAAAAGACAGAGAACAGAAATAGATGATGTCTGACAGGCTGAACTTCACAGAGGCTTAATAGCAATCCTACACCTGCTGCCCTATTTGTCACAGACATGATCCTGTGCGGTTGCAACAGGCTGACCTACAAATGTACGACAGGTTTTTAGCTCTAGGTTAGTGATTTGCAGAGTTAAGCTTCTCAAGACAGAATATGTGTCCTCCAATAATGCATTCACATCAGACCTGGGTGCTGCAAAAACTTGAACAGTTTGTTTTCATCAGTTAAAAGTGCAATGTGTTCGAGCTTTACCATATGAGGGAATCCTGGATGGTGTGAGGGAAGTTGTTGATCATACAGCTCTAAAAAGTTTTCCCAGTCAGTCTAAAATCTTTTGATACTTGAATGTAGGTAGTGTTTACTAGAGTTTAGTCCAGGGACACAGAAACATCTAGCTGATCCACATTTTACACATTCTTGTCATAGACTACAGAAAACACAGCCAGACTGTCTGTGAAGTCACTCACTGGTCACCTGTGAGTTTTATTTCTTGCTCAAATTTAAAGTCCCTGAACAGCCAAATAGTTATCTTCATTTCTTTTGCATGATAAGACATGTTTACAGACTTTGTGGGAGTGTACAGACTAGGATTATTTGACATGTCTTTTTTAAAAAGATAAATGTGTTTTCAGTTAAATGTCTGAAATAAGGTGTGTGGTTACCACAGGCTGAAGATATTTATACATTTTGTTACAAGACATAAAATATATCATTAAATGTCCCACAGTTTAATTATAAAGCTCTTACTTGTCTTAAAAACATGTCTAACTGAGACTACAGAAGTTGTCAGGGACATTAAATGTCATCATGGCAAACACAGAGATAGTTTGTAACCGACTGTAGTTACAATCTATTCTTACTCTAACTTTACAACTTGTACATTGATCACTTTACAGAAAACCTGTATAGTAATTGTGTAGTAAAACGCTTATTAGTGGTGATGTTTAAATCATGTGACCGTGATGTAGTATGTTTATAGCCTAACATTAGCTTTTTACTGCTAGAGATTTAATTTACGATTTAAAATCCCAAAATTGTGTTCATCTGTGAAGACTATCTTGATAAAGAAAACTTGTAAGTATCATACATTTGTGTTTGACACAGATTGTTTTCTATAATAATACAAAATCAAGTTCAATAATCCCACAGAGGGAACCAGGGTCATGCTAACTTCAGGGTTAACCTATAAACATACATCATCCTTATACCACTCTATTCTCCTATAGAACCAATCACAATGTTTACAATAAGCTCTGGGTAGAAAACCCCTCCAACACAGACTCATTTACTTAATATTTACAAAAGTTTGACTATAGTTACATTGGAGACATAAAATACCTGTTGGGCCACAGACTGAAGAAAAAGTTCATCCCAAACTAGCAATTAGTCCAAGATGTCACTGTTTTATAGATATCAAAGACGCTAGTAAAGCAACGCAGTACATGAAATAAGCACACCAGAAATGTCAGATAGGTCGGACCATTGTGTTTTTCCTATTCATTTTTGGACATCACATTTAATTGAGAGAAAATTGTCTACCCAGAAGGGACTGTTAACGTGACATCACAGAGATTTGGACTTACTGTACCTGGTAAGGTGGGGAAATCAAATATGATTCTAGGCAAAATACACTACTTACTCATTACTTTCAGTGGCACAGCAGGTACTCATGCAGGAGGCCCTGCCAAAGAAAACTAACTTGGCTCAACTTTAGACACAACACAAGGGCTTTCTTCCTGCAAAACATTACCCACGTACATTCCTGCCAGACATAATGACTAAATTCAACATGTTAATGAATCAGCTTCAGAGGCGTTGCTACTTGTTGACTCTGCTGTAGTTCTTTTCAAAAAGTGGAAAATATTAGCTGACAGAAATTCTCATATGTTTGTCTCAGAATTACAATCGGCAGGCTAAAATGAACAGCATCAAGGTCAAAACAGTATGACATGAATAGAGCATCAGAGGTCTTGGCAGGTCTATTGTTTTAATACGGACGGAGTCAGACTAGCTGGTTCCCATGCTTCCAGTCTTAACTGGACTCCAGCACGATACGTAACACACAGACATTACAATGATATTGATCTCCAATATCATGACAGCAAATAAGTGAACAAAATCCAACCCCCTTGTTAACCTGCCATCCCTCCATCCCCCAGAGATCACTTATAGGCAAACCGCACTTCGGTTCTGGATAGAGATGCAATCCTATCTGGAAACGCATCCAACTTCCATATGTTGTTAAGAGAGACATTACAACAGACAACATTTGGAGAACTTTGAATCAAGATGAACTCTTAAATTCTTTCCACAAGCAGTTCAGTACATTATTTCTCCGAGCTACTGATTTATCACAGGTCTATAGGTCGTTTCACAGGCTCTTCCAAACAATTTTCCACCAACATTTATAAGATTCAATCTCATCACACATGATAATGCATACAAACAATCCACCTAATCATTATGAAATCACAAATGATATGTGTTCAGGCTTGAGTTCACTGTGCTTTCAGAGCATCATATGATGTTATATAAAGTGTCAACATTTACAGACACAGCCTCACAGGGAACTGCTCTGATTAAGAAATTGAGGTACTACTTGAGGAAGTACTCCGATTTTGAAACCATTGTCAACATTTACATTTAAACATTTACCAAACAGTAACATAAAGCCAGATGGTCCTCAGGGTCTGGACTCACCCTGGAATACCTTGTTATATCTGGTGTCACTTCTATCTCAGTCAATCACTGCAAAATTATTGAAGCACATTTCTGTCAAGAGATAAAAAATAGCAATAAAAATAATTACTATTATAATAATAAAAAGTGACCCTAAAATTCAACTTTCACTTCCTAAATTAAAATTCTGATAAAAGATATACTATGGAATAGAGCCCAACCTATTTATAGGAGGGCCGATATTATCGGCGGGCCAATATTATCGGCCGATATTAGGCATTTTCCAAACTATCGGTATTGGAATTTATAATGGCAGATAAATGAATATTTGAAAAATTAAATAAAAACGGACGGCCAGTCTGAGATCTTCTTGTGTAAGCTGGATGCCAGCCGCCAATCAAATCTAAAAGAAGAAGAAGAAGAAATCTTCTTGTCGGGTCACGCGTCACGGGTCACTATGCATGCGCAGACGCACTAGCTACTGCGAAACACAAGCGAGCTAAGTGTCCTGGTTAGCGGCTTCAATTGATATCAACAAAAGAAGGGATACAAAAAATTTTGCACTTGTCTGATCTGTCAAACTACCATCGATATTCCCAGTGCCGGCCCTGAGTAGTTTTTAGCTGGCGCCCCCTTGCATCACAGTCAATTTCACAATCAATTTTCATACACTCACACGCAAACTGTATGTATGTATTCAAGATTTTATTTCTTTTAAGTCAAAAATATCACAAAACTGAATAACGAAACAAGTGATAAAAATACAATATAAACAAGGCATTATTGCGCATACATACATATTATCTCTCAGCCTCAGCAAGTGCCATCTCTCACTATCTATTGTCAGCTGCTTTGCAAAACGATCTCCAACTCCTTCCATGTTGCCATGTGGGTATTGTGCTCCTGACTATGAACCTTCAGCAAATGGCTTGCATTGTTCCAGTCCTTTAGTCCTTCCTTATTAAGTTTGTATTCTTCTG
>OMLP01036812.1:0-14922 GCA_900302685.1 Spondyliosoma cantharus | reverse complement strand
ATCATCCTGGGCTCTTTTCAGAGGAGTCTCAATTCAGGATATTTGTGCTGCAGCCAGCTAGTCTTCACCTCTGATTTTTGCTCGTTTCTGCAGCCTGAACGTTACAGCACCCTCCTTAGCTCACGCAGTGCTGAGTGTAGGGGTATCTGGTGATGGGGGTTATTCACAGGAATAAATCTGCTGTTAGTGCTGGTTCTGGTCATGGACTCTTAAGCAATCCGGAAGTCAGTATATCCCATAGTGAGACACGAAACGAATGCTATGAAAGAGAACTTTAGGTTATTTGCATAACCCCAGTTCTCTAAGTAGCATGAGTGAGTGTCTCACCAGACCACCATCCTTGCTGGTGTGAAGCGAGGAAGAGGTGGGCTAAATATTTTGAATGATGAATGACAGCATGTCGGCCCCTTAAATAGGGAAGGGCGGGTGGCCCTACGACATTCACGTCATCAGGGCCAGCCTATGGGCTGGCGTAATGTAATAAAAAGCTTCTGTTGAGGGCACGCAGGGGCGTTACCCATAGTGAGCCACTCACTCATGCTACTTAGAGAACCGGGGTTATGCAAATAACCTAAAGTTTAGTTGTGTCTGGTTGCTTTGGTGCACACGTGCGTAAAAGTTGTGTGGAGGCATTTGGCGCACAGTGGTTCCTTTGTTCTTTGTTTATTTTGGCCATAGATATTGTTGGTTTGTCTATGAGTAAGTTTTTTTTTGGACTGAGGGAAAGGACTTAGTACGTGTTGGCTGGCGGAATAGTGGCTCTATGTAGAGTTTTTGGTCCATGAGCAGTTATTGGTGCTGGTAACAGGTGGTCCAGGTGACTGGCATTGGTTCTGGTGCGCACTGCGATGATGGGGCGAAGTTTTCTCTGGTAGGCTGTAGCGGCGTTCCCCTTTGGGTTTGTTGGGCTATTTTGGTAGTGCTGTGGCCAACGTGGGTGAAGCATCGCTTGGGAGTACATCCGTGGTTTTCGGGAAGGTTACTAGCTTGCTAGTCGCCCCACTGATCCATCGGGCTGTAGTACATAAATACCCACCACAAGTAGCCACATGAAGACTAGGGGGGAGCTTAGTTAGGGTAACTGGGTCGTTAGATAGCGGGGAAACTCCAAACCGATGGGGGATTAATCCTCCGGTGCGCACAAAGGACATTTTGCCGTGTCTTGCTGGGCCTGTTTTGGTGTTACGCATGTTGGATCAGCTGGTTACGCGTAAAAGTTGCCGGTGAAAATAGCTGAGTGTGAGGCATTTATTACGGCTCCGTCAGAGGAAGCCTTGGAGAGGTGCACAAAGGAACAGTTACTTAAAATTGCGGAGCATTATTCAGTGGTTGTGGCGGATAAGCATTTCAAGGAAAATGTAAAAACTACTTTGAAAGTAAAACTGGTCGAAATGGGGGTCATGACAGTAGATTCAGATGAGTTTCAGCCAGTGACTTCTGCTATACCTGTCCCAGCGCAGAGACTGACATTTGAACAGCAAAAGGAACTACTCTTATTGCAGATGGAGCATGACGAATGGAAACATGCGTTGGATATTAAAAAAACAAATTGAGATGGCTGTGATTCACCAGCAGACGGAAAAAGCTAGGTTGGAGATTGAGGGACATCGGGTGTCTCAGGGGAAAGGATCTAGTGAAGCTCAGGGCGGATCTGCAGTGTGTCCGTTTGACATTAATAATTTGCGGTTAGTGCCATACTTTAATGAGAGGGAGCCAGATGTTTTTTTTGTATTGTTTGAGTGTGCTGCCAAGGCAAGGGGCTGGTCAGATGCGGACTGCGCTCTAATGCTCCAGTGCGTCCTCACGGGCAAAGCGCAGGAGGTATATTCATCCTTGAGTCTGGAGAATGGCGCTAGCTATGAACAAATAAAATCTGCAGTACTTAAGGCTTATGAATTGGTGCCAGAGGCTTATCGACAACGTTTTAGGTCATGGGAAAAGAGGACTGGACAAACGTATGGTGAATTTTCTAGAGACATAACCAACCATTTCAAACGCTGGTTAACTGCGCTGGAGGTTACCACTTTTGATAAGTTGTGTGACTTGGTCATTTTGGAGCAGTTTAAGAATTACACTCCCGGGTAAGTCACTACAGCTGCCGATGCTGCTGTATCAGCAGACGAGTATGTGTTACTCCACAAGAGCAGTTTTAGGGAGGGCGCAGCTGCGCGTAATGATTTTGGCTGGAGAGGGAATAATTCTTGTACTGTTCCACTTGACCAGATGCAGACAGGGAAAGCTGCTTCTAAGTTTGACGTTAAAGCACGAGGTAACTATGATAAAGGTGGAAGCTGCAACTACTGTCGTGAGACAGGCCACTGGAAGGCCGAGTATCCTATGCTGCAGGCTAGAAATAGGGGAACGAAATATAATGTTAAGCCTGTTGCGGCTGCTGCGCCGGTCAGGACTGCCGGTGCCTCTGAGGTGTTGTCCCTTATTTCTCCTGTTTCTTGTGAGCCTGGTGTTTTGGCTGCATATGCACCTTTTATTAGAGATGGTTTTGTTTCACTGGTTGGCAGTGATGTTAAAGTCCCGATAAAAATCCTGAGGGATACAGGGGCCCATGACTCTTATATTGTGGACTCTGTGTTGCCTTTGTTGGAAGAGATGGACACTGGTGATTGTGTTCTGAGTCGAGGGATTGGCTTAACCATCTTGTCTGTTCCTTTGCACAAAATGATCCTGAGCTGTGAGCTCGTGCAGGGTGAAGTTTCTCTCGGGGTGTGGTCGGCGCTGCCTATTGAAGGGGTGCATGTTACTTTGGGCAATGGCTTGGCTGGTAGTCGGGTCTGGGCTGACACTCCTCACTCACCTGTAGTTTTTACGCATAGGGCATAACCAGTCATCGGCTTACCATACGCAAAGCCAAGGCGCTTTGGAAAGATTCCACCAGACTCTCCAGTCTCTCCTGCGCGCATATTGTGTTGAGCTGGATAAAGACTGGGAAGACGGTCTTCCGTGGCTGATGTTGGCTGCGAGGGAGGCTGTGCAGGAGAGTACGGGCTTTAGTCCAAACGACTTGGTTTTTGGACATAAGGTACGGGGGCCCTTAACGGTCCTTAGGGATAAATGGGTGGATGCAGAACCGCCTAAAAATCTGGTTGACTTTGTGAATGGGTTTAGACACCGGTTGTTTGTGGCAGGTAGTATGGCGAGGGAAAAGTTGCAGGTTTCGCAGAATAGGATGAAGAAGCTGTATGATCGGTGGGCACAACACCAGGAGTTCATCATCAGGCCAAGTACCTAGGTCCATATACCGTGGTTGAAAAGATTTCAGATTTGAATTATTTAATTGCAACACCAGGACAGAAAAAAGCGAAACAACTCTGTCATGTTAACCTTCTGAAATCGTATTATAAACGTGACTCCGATTCAGAGCAGGATATTAAAGATGCTGTCCGCCCTGCTCTGGTTGTAAATTCAGTGTCCCTGACGCATGAGCAGGATGGCGTGCCGGAGCCTGATGACAGTATGCTATATGGTCGTCTGAAAAACGCAGAGTCGTTGAGTAATTTTGAAAAATTGTTGTCTCACTTGCCGGAGTCGGGATGTAGTGAGTTATCTGAGTTGGTGCTGAACTATCCTAGTTTGTTTGGTGATATCCCTTCACGTACATGGTGGATAGAGCACAATATTGATGTGGGAGACGTACAGCCTAGTAAACAGCGGTTTTATCGCATGTCACCTGAGAAGCGTAGACATCTGGATGCGGAAATAGACTATATGCTCCAAAATGACATAGCTGTGCCTTCTTCTTCAAGTTGGGCTTCTCCGTGTATTCTGGTGCCAAAGCCGGATAAAACACCTAGGTTTTGCACAGATTTGACAAAGGTAAATGCGGTCACGAAACCAGACTCCTTTCCACTGCCAAGAATGGACAATTGTATTGACCAGGTGGGGTCAGCCAAGTTTGTGAGCAAGTTTGACCTGGTCAAGGGATATTGGCAGGTGCCGTTGTCTGTGCGCGCACAGGAGATTGCTGTGTTTGTTACGCCATCAGGTCTTTATTCCTATACTGTGATGCCATTTGGCTTAAGAAATGCTCCAGCGACGTTCCAGCACCTGATGAATCAGGTTATGATGGAGTTGGGCCATTTATCCACTGTCTACAACAAAAAAAGAGCTCCAGCGTTTTTTGGGCCTAGTCGGATATTATAGGAGCTTTTGTAGAAACTTTTCTACTGTCGTGTTTCCTCTGACCGAGTTGCTAAAGACCAGAGCAACATTTGTGTGGGCTTCTGAATGTAGGCAAGCCTTTGAAAATGTGAAATGTCTACTGTGCTCTTCCCCTGTTTTGGCAGCTCCACGTTTTGATCGGGCATTTTTACTCCAGGTGGTTGCTGCAGGAGGATGATGCGGGGGTGGTGAGACCAGTTAGCTTCTTTTCGAAAAAGTTTAATGGCTACCAGGTCAACTATTCTGTTATAGAGAAGGAAGCATTGGCACTCGTTTGGGCTCTGCAGCATTTTGAGGTGTATGTGGGAGGAGCGCCTCTTGTGGCTTATACAGATCACAACCCCCTGACATGCTTACAGTCTCTGCGATGCCCGAATCAGAGGCTTATGAGATGGTCTTTGTTTCTGCAGTCCTATGACCTTGAGATCAGGCATATTAAAGGAACAGACAACATCATGGCAAATGCGTTGTCACGTGCTCCTTTGCCCTGAATTTTTTTTTTCTCTCTCTGAGCTGATGCTTAGCTGTATACTATCATTTCATGATAGGTGACGGGGTGACGGCCCCTGTATGTCTGTGTGGGGTGTGACTAACTGTTGTCTCTGAGGTAGGAGCTGGTTGCAGTGGAGGACCTGATTGCAGTTATTGGGAGCACCTGGGCTCAGTGCTCCAGAGGACAAAAGGCCCAGCTTCTTGCCTTCTTCTTGCTTCTTGTTTTGTCATGGCCTTGAGCCAGGTTTGTGACAGGAGGTTTGCTGAGCTATCGAAGCTTTCAGAAAAACAACGTTATCTCCTAAATTTATGAACTTGTTACACACTTGCACAAAGATGTCAGTGTCCGTCCAGGTGCCAGTGTCTTTATTTGACAGGAAAATACTGCGAATACTGCAAATACAACAAAAGACAGTCTTGTGTGAGTACAGCCTCTCCATGCTGCTATCTTGACTGTCCTACGCTTCCCAACTGAGCTTACTTCCTTGTTTACCAGAGTAAAGCCAAAATAATATCAAAAGAAATAATAAAATATTTAAAAATAACTAAATTAATACTTAATACACAAAATGACATGTACAGCCTACTTACGAACAAACCTCATGTTTTGGCTGCTTGTATCATCAGCTCACTGTTACCTCTGCTGCTAAACACCGATTTTATTTGTAAAAGATATAACCATATGAACTGCTTATCTTCAGTTAATATTATAATGGCCACTGAACACCATGTTTATATGTACCAAATTAACTGCTCATATAAGCTGCTGAACATTATGTGTTACACTGAACACCTTATTGTATGTGCAACACATCTTATAACTGCTTAAATCTGCGGCTTCATGTTAACATATTCCAAAACTCAACATTTATATGCATGAGAATATATGGCTATATGGTGTCTAATTACAGTATAACTTTTCTTGTTTACTGTCTAATAAAGATTACATTATTTCTAGTTGTCTAATTTGAGACAAAGTGCGGCTTGTTATGTCTTATTAGTGTATTGTTTTTGTCTAATTTCATACAAAGTATGGCTTGTTACGTCTTATTAGCGTATTGTTTTTGTCTAATTTCATACAAAGTATGGCTTGTTACGTCTTGTTGGAGATTGTTTTTGTCTAATTTGGTACAAAGTACGGCTTGTTACGTCTTATTAACGTACTGTAAAATAAAGTGTGACCGAAATTTCATACCACATCTCTCTTGAAGCCATTGAGTGTGCCTGAATTATTTATAATTTCGGGGACTTATTTCATTTCTCCTTTCAATTACGTTAGTCACTGTGCAACTGAAAAATGGTTTGAATTTTTAAACAACAAAAGGCTCTGACGCTATGCTAACAGAGAACACAGCAGCATGAAGCTCAAAAGATTTTCTTGATTTGAGTGTTTATTGATGTGTTTGCTTAATGAGCTCCTGTTTTTCTTGTGCTCCCGGTCAAGATGTGTCTACTGCTGCAACATAATAACACAAGTACACTACATGTGATTTTGTTTGTTTTGTTTCACTTCATACATTAAGCCTGAAATCTTGTCCATGTTTGTTTTGCTCTTACCAAGTGCCAAGTAATGTGTTACCACCGATGCTGCAGTAGTGATTGCTACAGTAAGAATGGTCAACGTTTGTACAGCAATCACAGACATTTGCAGATGTAAGAGTTTCTGAGAGTCCATGTGCAAAAATAAATACAGCTGTGCTGAGCTCATCCATGCTTGTTGTCACTTCTGTGACCATTTATCTGTCATTAAGAGTTTTCTGGCTCTGGCTTTAGTAATTGCCATACCCATTCTTAATCCTGTCACCAAAGCTCTTGTTGCCACAGTAGTTTTCAAGGACACATCACTAAACACAAGACCAGACTTATTGGAACTGAAAAATTGGGATGAAAATATAGGCAGTATTGGTCATAATGACCAACAGTAAAGCTGCCACAGCCCTGGTGCCTTTAGTTTATGTTTGCATCAACAATGTTGACATCTAGAGTTCTTTCCAGAAAAACTGCCTGCTTGCAATTTGCCTACCTTTAATCGGTTTCTTTCCCATTCAAACCCTCCGAGAATAGACATATTTAATTCAGTTTATCGCCTGCTTTTAAATTTCAATTAGTGCCTCTTAAACTGCAACACAAGATATTCCCAAACAGTGCACTTTGACGCCATTTGCTGTTAAGTCAGCAAATGCCTGCTCGAAAATGCCTAACAAAGTGTTATGTGCTTCAGCAGAAATCACATGAAAACAGGAAAAAACTTTGCTGTTTATATGAACTTCTCAAATACGTTGACATCACAAACACTCAAGCAAGTGTGCGTTGCATAAATAGACTCTGGAGGCTGAGAAATAGTGAGTGTGTGACACGTCCATGACCGTGTTTGAAATAATGACATGCAGAACATCAACAGACTGTCATTTACGATGCTCTACTGTTGCATACATGCGAAATGCCCACTCACTTTCGCTCAGGCTTTGACCTTGACTAATCTTCCACTCAGACAGATGACAAGCAAACGAGCTGTGTGTGTGTGTGAGTGCCAATTAATTTCTTTGTATATTACACCCATAAGTGCGAAGGCAAAGAGGAAAAGAGCCATTCACATAATTTTCCAGGAGTACCTGCCTTCACAGTTATCTTTGATTGGAAAGGAGGCTCACGCAGGGCCCGTTAGATGATAGATTGCTCCGATGGAGTCACGGTGGCAGCCGTGCCAGTTGTTTAAAGGGCCATTCGGATGCAATCTGAGAGATTTCAGCCTGGATTTATGCCTCTCTTATTGCTGGAGCTCCTTGCTCTGGAGCAATGGTAAACGGAAATGAATTATTGTGTCAGGAAGCAGACTTCCCCCTCTCCCTCCAAGCCAACAGCAATCCGACTTGTGCTATGCATTTCATTAGCACTCTGCAGTACTTCACCTGCATGTGTGAAGCCCATTAATACTGTCATTAGAAGAGCTCGGATCATGTCACATTTAGGCCAAAGGTGTCCCCTATGTGAGAAAAAACAAAGTCAAAAAAATAAGATGCGCCAAGTGTTGGTTATTCTTAAAAGTAAATGACTGTAAAACTGTTTTTAGACATTAAAGAGACAGAGAACAGCATTGAGTTAAACAAATCTGTTAGGAGGTCTGTTTGACTTGCCTTGACTATTGACACAATATTGACACAATTGACAATACAACAATCTCTAAGAACTGTACCATCAGCCTTCTTTTAACCTGATGGTATGAGCTCTATTTGTCATCACACGCAATTAGTCGCACGTGTGCACATGTCAATACACTGATCAATAAGTACAGCATTAGGGTCAAAAACAAAACTAGATTGGAGTCCTTTTATGTTACATTCACGGGGAAAAAATATCTATTTTATAGAATAAAATGTGGAGGGTGAGTTCAAGGCACAAAAAGGCTGAAAAGTATTGTATGTAGCGAAAATTAAAAGAGCTACTGGCTGCTTCATCTGCATGCGCCGCTGTCATAGCATCCTCATAGTTTTGTTATCTATAATTTGCTGGTGTTATCAGTAGATGAGATGTTGGATCATCACCCATACAAACAAAGACTGGATGTGTCTCAAGCCAGCAGATGGAGCATACTGTTTAAAAGGAGGGAGGATTGTAATGGAAGCACTGGGGTGTCAGTTGTGACTGTGCGGCAGTGGCAAAGGTTTACATGGCCCCTTGTCAGAATTTTGCTTCTGGCCCGGGAGGTCAGGACCAGCTCTGCACATCAACATGATTCTTATTAGCATTACATTTGAGATGGTATGATACAAATAACCACCTAGAAAACCACAGTTACAAACTGTTTGGAAAAATGCAGGCGGGGGATTGGATGGCCATTGGTGAATCAAACTCGAATCGAAAAAATGTTACAGCCTTGGATCACCGACATTATCTTCTCTCTCTATATATATGGCATAACAGAACATGTGTTAATAATAATAAGAATGAGGATAAAATTATTTGAAATATATTGTTATACAGGCATAAAAATAAATAAAGAGAGACTGTGTATGGTCCCACTACCACAATGATTGATAGCATTTCTGAGAAGCCTGAAAAGCAGGCTTATCATAATAGCAATTATATGGTCTTCCAAGCCAATGCATGTAGTAACCATAAGCCTGTAAATACATGGGTGTATTAACCTATGGTTGAAAAAAACTGCTGTCAATTTTATTTGTCAGAGCTTTGTGGCATGAATTCGAGAACATTCAATCCTGTGGATGTCAGGTTCAAGGACATGGGAACTTGGCCAACAGTGAGGTCAAGCAGAAAGAAAACCACATGCCAGATTGCCATTTTGCATTTTTCAAATATGTACCTGTCAGGAGCACATGATGTGAGTCAGCTCTCCTGCAGTGCTCTCTGGATAAACACTCAGACCCAAAGAGCACAAAAAAACAGCAATCACAAGTCCCAGCAAAAAAAATGACTTTGCCTTTCACATACTTGTTAAAATGAGACCCCACACAACATGACTCAAGACTTACTCAGGAAGTGTTGATTCCTGTGAGCTGTCAATAAAAATCTATATATTTTTACACAATGTTCATCTTTAATTTAGGTGATCTGAGCAATAAAACCATTGCATCTAAGACAAAATAAACTTAAATGACAGGACTAAAACCATAAAGACTCTTAGAGAGCATCGAGCAGACCTTGCTTTGTTTCAGAATGATATAGAAGTACAGACAAAAAGCAAATTGATGTCATGTCTGTCTACTCACCTTTTCGTCTATAAACAACATCGAACAGAATGCATGAATATATTGTCAGTGTAGATAGATACTCCATTTATCCCGAGTGAAATTCACCGTTAATAAAGTTTAACTACTGTCATTTCATCTTAGGAATGCTAAATAAAAACAGAAGCATTCAGAGTTTGTCTCTTTGGCAATTGATAGCAATTGTCTCTGTCAAACAAAATTAATGTGTTTTCATTAACTCAGCGGGTATGGAGTTAGATTTGTGTCTTTATTACATGCGAGAAAATAAATGATCTGAAAGAAAAAAAAAATGTTTGAGAGAAAAAGTTATTACACTGATAGCAAAAAAAGCATTTTTTGAGAGAAAAAAAAAAATATTTGAGAGAAAAAGTTTTCATACCAATAGCAAAAAATAATAATATTTGACACTAAAAAAAAGTTTTGAGAGAAAGTATTTTCTCATAGAACATAAAAAAATATAAATTTGAAATTTTTAAAATTATTTCTGAGAAAAAAAATTATCTCTCAAAATCCTTTTTTTAGCTCTCAAATATATTTTTTTTGCCATCAGTGTGAAAACATTTTCTCTCAAAAAAATGTGTTTCTCTCAAAACGTTTTTCTTCACTCTCTCAAAACCTATGACCTCGAATTTCCACTGGATATGTGTCAGCTGCGTTATGGCTCCGATCCGGTTTTGCTCCGCCAACCACCGTCAGCAATCCCCACGGTTGCGCTTTGAGTCTGCTATGGCGCAGCACGGTAGACAGCTGGCCGAGGTGTTCCTGTGATAATCACATGATCAGTCACAACCACAGTTATAGGTATGTGTCATAAACACAGCAGCAGGAAGTGTTCCCGACCGAAGGATTAGCAGAAGAGCTTGTGTTTGTCTCTTTTTTGAGATTTGTGTGCTGGTCTCAACACGGATTGTTTTATTTTGAAAAGTAACCGGATGTCATATTGTTGTTTCCGTGCTTGACTTCCTGTCTACTCTGTGCTAAATTCAGCTGAATTGCTGCGTCGTACTCCGGCATCCGCCAGAAATAGAAGTCCTGAGTATCTTTGCCGGAGGGCTCCGGACTGCCGGAGCTGGGACGGAGCAGTCACGCAGCGCACCGGACCTGGTGGAAATTAACACAGACTAGAGTGAAACCTATCAGCTCCGCTGGCGTGGCAGAGACATAATGCAGCGGAACCGTATCCAGTGGAAATTGGGGGTAAGTCTTTGCTCTCGATGCAATTTCTTGCTCTCCTGTCAGGATTTTGCTCTCGCTGTGAAAATAATGTCATGGGCGGGGCCACGTTCCTATTGGCCAGTCGGGTGGCCGGCATAGATGCGCTACCTTTAGCCCTATTCGCACGGGACTAGTATTACCTGGGTACCTCTAGTAATTTGTAATAATTGCGGAGGTCGTCTGTGATCTTAATCCTGTGTGAATCTGCCATGTCCGTAATTTGTAAAGTAAAAATTCCACCGCAAATTACCTACCATATTTCGACAAACACAGAGGTCATGTGGTAATATTAGTCCCGTGCGAATCGGCATCTCTGTGATTTGGGGTCATTTTTTTGTTTTTTCTTAAAGGCTTTTTGAGCTTTCCGTGTCTTTTTCCCGGTCGAGAATTATGCCGGCTGCGTTGGCAATTATAAATGAAAGTTTTGACAGCATTTTGGGTGCAAATTCAGGAGGCTCATCTAGGTACACAGCATGGAGACCCACTCGCAGAAAGAGCAAGCTCAAATCCATCAGAAGAGCGAAATCTCGAAAGATGATTCGGATTACATGCATGGCAGCATGCGGTAAGGAACATTTTTCTATCTTTCAACAGGCTCACCAGTTATTATTATATTAAAAATATCCATATCTCACCGTTGTGCTGCTCCAACGAGGGCTCCGACATCATATCCGGGGGATAATGTCAGTAAATCCAAGTTAAAACACAGACTTTGCTTATCCCATGTGAATGCGCCGCATGAAACACAGACGCGGTAGGGTCATTTTTAAGTCACATGAGGTCCCCAGGTAATACTAGTCCCGTGCGAATAGGGCTTAAATTGAGCACTGAGACTCCAATGTTTGGGTAAGATGATGACACACACAACTCGATGGGTAGCTAGCAGAGTAAGTTGGTAATCAAAATCATTCCCATCATAGGAATGACTGTCTAGCTCTAACAGGTTAGAGAGTAATAGATCAGAGGTATGTGGAGTTCAGCTCAGCTAACATCACTGAAGATTAAACGTTAAATAGGATATCCTAAATGTAAGCTAGTTTGCCATTACTGATGTGTTTGTCAGATTGTCATGAACAAAGAATAGCACTCATATTCATGAATATGTTTTATATTATTAGCATGCTAATCGCTAGTAAAGCTAATCGCTAATTAGCCATTAGCGATGTGTATGGAATATTTCCATTCCATACACAAATATGGTACTCCATTTAAATGTTGTTCAGATCATAATAATTATAGCACAGGTCATATACAGAAAATGAACACATTTGCTGCCAATATTTTTTGAATAGTCACATTTGCCGAAGCCTTCTTCAAATGGCAAGACCTTGTTTTTTGCAATGTAGCAGCTACAGTAGGTAAGGAATGGGAGGCAATGGGTAATCAGCTCGTTGCAATCTGCAACCGCACCACTAGATGCCATTAAATCCTACACACTGGACATAAAATGAAAAAAGAACAGGGCCCCATGTGTATGGTAAATGGAATGGACTTGTATTTCTTTAGAGCTTTTCCAGCCTACTGACTGCTCAAAAGGCTTTACAACACTTGTCAAATTGACACACAAGCGTTTCACACCACAGAAGCAGTTTGTTTTCACTTCAAAAAGACTACCTGCCATAATCCCTGCCAGGGGCGGGCTGGCCAAAGGGAGGTTCGGGAGTATTCCCGAACGGCCGGTCTGTTCCAGGCCGAACCGGCCGGTCGTCGGAAAATTTTGTTACCCCATAAAACGGCCGTAGGTGGCACAGAGTGGCACATCAGATTGGGTCAATCTAATATTTTGCATATTAAGGGGGGATACGATCGGCCCCTCCCAACAGCTGATCCTTGTTTCTATTGAAATGTGATTGGCTCAGCCGCTCAGTTAGTCATTAAACCATTACTTTCCTGTTTTAAAAAAAGATAAAAGAAAGAGGAGCGGGATAAATTCAAATTAGCAAACATGCTAAAAAGAAAGAAGCCGGAGAAAGAGATGGGATGGAGCAGAAAAATTAAGGGCAAAAAAGAGAAAACGGTTAATACAGGATGCAGCCAAATGCGCCAAATTAACCGAGCTTCTCCGTGGTGGAGGGGCGAAGGTCAGCGCGGCTACAGTCAGCCAGGCCAGCTACGACACGGGACCCAGCAGCTTCGGGCAGACAATTAACGCCGGTATGTCAGTGGGGTGTGGTCAGTGGCGTCGTTAGCCCTGGGCTTCTGGGGCTAGAGCCCCGGATGTTTTAAAACTAGACCTGGGACGTTTTTTTCCGGCAAAAATCACGTTTTTTAATTCAGAAATAGACACCATAGACATCAAATCGCCCACTTCAGACAGTCACAACCTGGTCACAACTCTCACCAGCCCCCTCCACCCACACGAGCCCAGAGACCTAACTGCACAGATCACTGCGCGTGAGAAGTTGCCTCAACAACGTAAAAGTAACTCCTTCACAGAGCATGACAAGCATGTGCAGACTTCGCAGACATGGATATCCGTAGCTTTTTCAGGCCAAAGGCAATGCTGGCAAAGAATCAAGAATCAACTTCAGGTAACGTTACCTTAGGTAACGATAACGTTAGATAGCACCTCACCTCTAGGCTATTCATCTGCACAGTGGTATTTTCTCTTAACATGGAAACAGAGTAACAGTTAGGCTAGCAGTAAAATATTGTGTTTTGTTATGAGAGTCGCAACAACAGCTTAACCTCAGTTTAATTGCAACCACATGACATAACGTTAACGTTACTTGGCTAGGCAACTGTTTAGCACAGCTACCTGCACGACTCAGGAGCTGTCAAATAGGCTAAGCTGCTAACCAGCTGGTTTGTTTACTCACGTCACGCAAGTCTGTACATGCCCTTCCACACACTGTTAGCTACGTTAGTTTATCTTCTGTTTTAGTGTAGACAAGCAGTGCCGGGCTATCCGTTGAAGGAAAGTAATTCTCAAAATGGCAAAATTATGTTGTGTGTGTGTGTGATGTGATCAGTGTATGTACAAAGTTCCAAAACCAAACATACTTTGTCAGAATTTGTATGTGTGTAGAGGAATCACTTCCTCCACAACTTTCAAATTAAAACATTATTTTTGGCTCCAACATTTTCGGTTTCAAGATGTATTGGAGTTGTATTTATAGGCTACAATTCAATGTCTACCTCATAGGCTACTAATAGAAGCCCTGCAATTCAGTAAATCATGTAATGCAGACCAGATTTAATAGTAATACTACTAATAATAGTAATATCCTTAAAAAATTCAAAAAAGCAGCATATATCATAAAATGTTGACCCTCATCAAGCTATAGCGACTATGTTTCAACTGTGAATACTCTGATTTCACATTTTGAGAAAAAATCATTGTAGGAACATGTCCCGTCCTCATGCATTGGATATCAGTGGCCTGCTGTGGCCACTTTCCACTCTCACTCTACTTCACCCCCTCCTCGGTTTAACCTTTGCCCTGACCGGAAGACCAGGCCCCCCCGTGCCATAAACAGTCACAAAGGGAGTCACCATTTGCCATCTTTGTCCCCCCTCTCCAGAGTATAACCTTCCACCCCCCAGGAATTCAAGAGCCTAACGTCTGGAGATGGGAAACAAGACCGTCTTCACAAAGAAGTGTGGATAACTAAATGTTTTTCTTTTGATTGTGAATTGGCAAGGGACGGTCAGTGAACTGTGGCCCCTCCCTTTGTTCTGGCAGACTCAACTTGGTTAAGGTAATAACTACCTCAGCCAAACATCTGGCATTCGTTCTTATCTTATCAAGGTGTGATATATAACGGGTTCTGGTCTCCAGCCATTTACATCCCAAAGCCCAGCATAAGTACTCTGTACTCTGTCTGATTTCAAGTTATATCCTGGATAAGCATTAAAGTATAATTTGATCACTGCCCAGTTGACAGATTCCCATCCAGCACCAGATTGTCATAAAAATGATGTTTTTCCCGTTTCTTTGACTAAAAGAATAAGGTTATTCTGATTCTGTGTTAACATGCCTAAAATGTCTGGTGGAACAACAGTGCCATCTCGTGGCCGGTTTGGGGATAGCTGATTACGCTCTACAATTAGTGTTGTTTTGTCTTTTAATGTTTTAACCCAATATAGCAAATTCCCCGGACGTATATTTTATATTCTTGTGTCAAGTATTAGGCTAGCACCATGCCAAATGTGTGACAAACCATCAGTGTTAATCTGTACGTGTTTGTAATGTCTTAACCAATTATTTCTTCCCCGTTTGTGTTTCAAGTAACTTCATTTGATGTCACGTAAATAATGACAATGATGGTATACTTATAAAGGCCATGGTGGACTCTGTGAACGGCGAATC
>OMLP01036810.1:0-10335 GCA_900302685.1 Spondyliosoma cantharus | reverse complement strand
TAATGCTTAGGAGAGAAACCAGTAGAATCTGCGATTCCAAGAAGGGAAAAACACAGGTAAACAAGTCGTGCAGAGAGTGGTATCCCCAGAGGAAAATATTACATATATACATTTCTAACCTGTGATGGTATTGAACTTAAATGCACAGACTATGTGGGTTGTAAACAAACAGAGTGCCAACTTAAGGAGAGGGTCTGATTTATTAATGTGTTCTTCTTCGAACTTTGTTTTTACGGAACCTTTTTGAGGATATGTTCAGATATTTGGACACAAACTCAACCCGAGGCTCCAGATCTCCTCTTGTCTCTCGCTCTTTAGGCAAGACAAGCCAAGTTTATTTATACAGCATCATGGGATTAAAGCCAAATCTAAATGCTTTACAGGGAGCATATAAATACATTAAAGATGAGACATTAAAGGTGTTACTGATAACAATCAGTCAGGGAAATGTGGCATACCATCGGCACCCTTCCATCGCATTCACACAACAACACTGCGGCTGACTCCTCAAGTGGTTGCGAGTTTGTGCACTAGCTAAACATTAGCTAGGAAACATTAGCTAACGTTGCTAACACTAATAACACATAGTTATTAGGGCAGTGCAGTATGCTCAGTGCATACCATAGAACTCAGTCATTATGCTTTTTTCCCCCACAAACTGGCAACTACCAAGACTGTTGATTGCTGTTGAAACACAGATACCACGTGTTACACTATTGGCTACAGCAACCAACTGTCAGAATTCCTACAAAGGCATAAACAAAACAATCACTTTCGACCCAGCTAATTTAAAAAAAAAAAAAAAGATGAATTCACAATTGTATTAATGTTTTAAGGAAAAGAGATAATAGGTCTGCAAAAAAAGTATCAATGTGACCTTTAAGGAAACATTAAAATTGCATTTAAAAGAATACAACAACAAAAAGGCAAATACACCAAATTTTCGACCTCCTTCTCAAACTCTGCTCCCACCTGAAGCCCAGACATAGTTGCCATTGAATTACTTGACCATTTTGTTTGACCAATGTACCCTGGCAGGCTCGGTTCTCCACACATCTCCTACATGCCACCAAGTCTTTGAAAATACATTTTACAGATTTGTACCGGCTACGGCCTGCAGTATTTATAGATTTTTATCTTTTTTTGGGTCCACATGACACTGACACATTGGAGAGAAACCTCATGGCAATATAACACTGTGATCATTCTTACTGAGCGTCACAACTTTAAAGTCCCGTTGCAGAGGACTGGATTGTGGAGGAATGATGAGAACAATAGCACAGATTACTTTTACCGTGAGTTGGCATGAAAGTAGAAAGACAGGCAATCACGCTCTATAGAGTTATACCCATTGCGTTTTCTGCATAAGCCTCCCCTGAATACTGAATAGGCTGAGGATCGTGAAATAAAATGCCGGGTATTGTAACGCTCCTTTTGTTTCTTTGCTCACAGGAAAGCCGGCGCACGCTGAGATGGTTGAGATGAAATCAGAGAAAAGGGGAGTGCAGTGTAATCAGAGCGGCTCTGAACAAGGTTTTAAAAACGGTCAGGTTTCAGATATTGAATACAGTCTTATAAAGACTGTGTGCTGTTATTTCTCTATTCAAAAGGATAGCAGGTTGCTCCCTTTAAAGGTTTTATTTCCCTTTGAGAGAGTATGGTGGAGTGGTGGATTCAGAGATTGAATTTGAGGCTGTGTTGTTCGTCTCTGCTGCGTCACGAAGACGGCGTTGGATGTGATAAAACTCGTTGCTCTCTCTTTATTAGATGTGTAAATAGGCTACTGTTTGCTAACACATTAGCCACAGCATATCTTGTTGTTGTGTACTTTTTCCCCTCCAATTAATACAGCTTTAAAGAACTCACAATACTCAAAACATGTAATCAGCTGCAGCAAGGCACAAAATACATCTCTGCTGTTATTGTTTCAGCTGTGCGAGTTCCTCAAAACAAAACTGGAACAATATGCAAAAGGCTGGGATAAATGGGTTGGAGATGGTGATAATTATGTGGGAATAACACAGGAATTGGTTGAATTTACATGATTTCTTTCAGCCGGGTGAACGGAATATACCAGAGAGACATAAATAAAGGAGGTGTTTGGTTTGGAAGAAAACAACACATTTACACCGTTTTCAAGAATGGCATGGCAATTCTTCCTCGTGACAAATTATTACCATGCTCTCTCCACCGGCTGGTCCACGCTTGTTCAATAAAAAACACAGCCATTTGCAGAGGCGCACACACACACACACACACACACGCACACGCACACGCACACACGCACACACGCACACACACACACAATCCATTTTTGGTAAAATCCCATTTTTAGAAAAGCCACGGGGTGACACAAACAGTCTTGCAGCACCGAATGCTGTTAAGTATCATTGTCATAGTTGACAAATAGGCCTTTGTATTTATACAGCACACCGAGGAAAACAGACACTCTGAGGCAATATAACCATTTTTCCTCAATCTCTTTCTCAAATCTAAACCCACTGCTCCCCATATTGCGTGAGAATATGAGTGTGCACACGGCATATCTCTCTTTCAGAGGAAAATCATTTGAGGAGAGGTTTATGGGATCCTAACTACTGTGTTAAATGACGCGCCTGCAGAAACAAACACACACTCCTCAAGATTAAAACCCTACAGGCGCCTTATTACCAACCGCATGGTTTTGGCAGCAAGTTGTGATACACTAAGAATACAGTGGCGGTGTTTTATCATAGGTGGGGCATCCAGATCAGCACAGGAGTAAAGGAATAAAAAAGGAGGGCAGCTCTGGCTTCAGAGAGGTGCACAAGGCTATAAATACTCTGACCCTCACCTTACACATACTGATGGGGGGGATAATGGCGTACTGACTGGCATCAAGGCTGACCATAGATATTTATCATCTTGAACGGTCTGGCAACAATTTGCTTCGCATCCTGTGACACCAGTCCAAGATTTATCCTCTTATTTAGCCCAAAATCAACCTCCGCATCAAAACAGAACTCCTGTCGTTCACTCAAATGAGAGGTCTCAGCCTGGTCTGACACTCAAGCTCATAAGTTGTCTGCGCTGTGTCAACAGTGCAGGACGGTGCAGGACGGTGAAGATCGGCGATTGACAGACCAGGATGGTCTGACAGCAGTTTGACTCGCCTGCCAGAGCAACAGTTTACACAATCCAAATATCAAAACTGTCAATCACGCATCAAACGTTGTGTAATTCATTTGCAAATGGCCCATTAAAACTGACAGTTTGAACCAAACGCAAGTCAGATGCATAATGAGACTCACACATTTGCATATATTCATGTACTGTTGCGTTGGGAGTCTCAGAACTGGCACAAAAGCAACTTGTAGATGGAAATAAGTGATGTGTGACCAATGTTCAAGGAGGTTTGAGAGACTGTCACAAGCTGCGGAAAATTAATATGCATGTGGTATGTTTTACTCCTCGGCAGCGAGTTCAAAGAGAACGTCCGACTGTTTGAAAAGTCTAGACATGAGGAGAAACAATGGACTCAACAAAGGAGGAAATAACATGTATTAATATACAGAAAAAAAGCTGCTAGGGCTCCGTTGTTCTGTTTTTTGAAATGACCTGGAGTGAACTGCAAAAGCGCACGTGACGCTCGGCAACATCTCCCAGCAGTAAACACACATTTTATTAACACCGAATCTCAGCGGCCTCCTTGTCAGGGGCAATACAAGGCTGATGTAAACCGGTCTGATGCAGCAGCAGCTCATGAAGTGGAATCAGGACATCGAGGAGGAGCACGTCTAAGAAAACCTGGTTTACTGTAAAACTAATCTGAGAGGCTTCGTCAAAGTGCTGACTGGTTGGGAGCCCGGAGTGTTTGCAGACTCTGCAGTGGTCTGTTACGCTGCATTTCATTGGAAATGTTTGCATAGACTACAAATAACCCTAAGACTACAAATATGTTTTGTGGGGTTTTTAAGATATGCTTAAAAAATAATTTCCCTAAAACATTTACTTGATGTATTTCAATCTTTGATACAATTTCTGTCTAATTCTATTACCTGAAGTCTGTCATTTGAGGCAAATTATTTCTCCTAAAATTTTGTCCAACATTTCAGGCTACAGGGTGAGAGTAACTGAAATAAATCCTGGGTGGAGTATTTACAAAGACGGGAGAGTTTGGACGTCTAGAAAAAGAGAAGCAAGCAGGCAAGTGGATATATAATAACTAGTGTTGGTGTAGGGTCTGCTCTTCCGTTTTCTTTACTCTGCATGTACACATTGTATAGCGACGGGTGTACAAGTGTCACCGGTGTCTTCATCTGAGGCGCAGGCATCTATTGTTCTGCCTGTCACTGTACTTGCTATCTTTGTTACGGGAGCTGAATCAGCCCTGCCTGCCATCCTGCAGCTTCGGGAGGGTCCCGCATTCACATCAGCAATGTACCGAGAGACAGAAAGAGGATAATGCTGCAGCGAGAAGCCATCGATTGACTAATCCGAAAATATTCATGTTTCACGGCAACTTATGAAGATTATGAACAAAGTGGGGTCTTACTCAGCATGGATCTGGGGGAGAGCTCGGGAACTAAGTCTCAACACACTGATATTTACTCATTACAGCATCAAATCCACCTCATTTGCATGCTCCCAATTGTGGGGGGAATCTTGTCCTAAACTTCCATTGACAGTATCGCATTGTATTATGCTCTCATTTGCACATTAAGACTGTTGCACTACAATGCCTATTACAAAATATTGACACAAAGACACCATTACATTCAGGTGCGGAGCTCAAGAAGGCGAGGAAAAAGAAATGTGTATCCATAACAACCGCCCCACAAATGGGAAGACTTAAAGCAGCATGAAGACAGTGATAGTGTGAAGATGAGGAGTGAAGTCCCAATGAAAAATTGATGAACTGGAAAACGGAGCAAAACGGGCGCAACCGTGCCCAAAGATAGTGGGTCAGAAAAGTCCTGGTCGAGGATGAATCTCAGGTGAGCCCGCGGCATCAATATTTAACAACATTTTGAGAGCAGGTGTAAAAAGTTTGGGTTCTGAGGGGGGAGGGGGGCATTTAGAGATAAATGGTTCGACATTACGATGACAAGAGAGTAAAAGTGGAATGACCCCTAGAGGCCAGTCATTTAAAGCTCTAATTAAATGAAGATCTCAGATATTTTTGTTAATTGCAAGTTGAAAAAGTCCCAGCTTCAATTATCTCCTCACATAAATAAAGTGTCAAAGGGCGTACGGCCCTCGGGGTACTTAAACACTGTCAGTGCTACTCTCACCCGGCAAATTACTGCAGTCTCCGTCCTGTCAATATCGTCTTCAAACCCAACATTATCGTACTGATCGTGCAGTAATGAGCATATGTCATGCCGTCATTACTGCGTGTGCGCCATGTGATCGTACGATTCCAGCTCTGCCTTGCAAGAGAGGAGGAGACGAGAGGAGACAAACGAGACGAGACGAGAGATGGCAAGGACGTCAGGGGAGGGCTATCAAGAGCATCCTCCCATTTCCCCTTCGCTCGCTTATTGCTAGTCAGACCACAGGCGGTTGGGAGTGACTTTGGGCAGGTAACAAATTGCTAATCGATTACTGTCTCAATGGAGGGAAACGCACAGATGTAAACCTGCTAATCACGCTCCACTACTATCAGCTCAATTCAGAATATTCTGTTGAACATGGCTGTGTGTGCTATGTGAAAGGGTGAACAAGAACATATTACCTACTTTATTTAAATTACACAGTGGAAATCAGAATATTTTGATGTTCATGAATTATTAATTCACCTGACTCGAGAAGCTGTTCTGTCCGAAGTTCCCCACAACACAGCTTGCAATGGATTGTGTTATCACCCTGACAAATAACACCTCTATCTCCATCAAATCTATCACCAGTTTCATTCAGATTTTATGTAACCATTCATCACTTTTTAAGAACATTTATAATTCATTATCTTAAAGCTATACTGCTCACCTTTTTGTCCTTTTTTTCCTATGAAATAGAGCATATTAAGTCCATTTGTATACTGTAGCTGTCAAGCCTTTTGTAAATGAGATTTTTCCTTAATGAGGCCTGAGGTGGATCGAGTCAGAAAGCTTCTCAGGGATTATCTATATCCTTCGTCGAAACACTTCCAAAAGAGGTATGTTTATTCTTAAACACTGAACATGTTGCTCGAAACACTAGCAATCAACACTAAATGCACCTCGCTAACACTCTGGCTATGGAGAGCCTGTTCGAAGGCATGTTTATAAAACGCTTGTGAAACACTGAAGTGTATCTAAATGGAGTTAGGTTGCTAAGGTTCTATAAAACACACAGAAAACCAAACAAAACACTTGAGACACTGACGTCAGGCACGGCACACATCGCACTGCCAAGCTGACACACATCCAATATGAAAAAGACACAAATCTATATATAGATTTTATTTATATCTAAAATGGATAAAACCTTAAATGATTATAGAGCTTCCCTCTAGCCCACTCTACTTTCACAAACACAACACACCTGTCTGTGAATAGCCTTCCCTCTCACTCTGAATCAAACATGATCATACGCGGACTGGATATGAGGACTGTTGTTGGCTTTAACTTGCAGAGAAGATGACTGGCCAAATTACTGCACGAAGGGTTAATATCATGACCACCTCTGCACGAATGTGTCCAAAATTGATGCGTTCAAGTGTAATCTGACAAGCTATACCACCCATGTGTGGGTACCACCCAGAGTGTGAGGGAATAACAGTTTCAACGTTATGTCCACGATGCCAATGTATTGTATTGCAGAGATAGCTACTGTACTTAGCATGCCAACCAGTGAGCCTCAGCCAATCCTGTCTCGGTATGGACAGCATGCTAACCTCTACAACCCAGCTGTATTTTTAACTCATAATGATACTAGCTAGGTTGCTTGCATGCTGGCTAATTACTCTGAAGAGTTGGGTTTCAATTATTGGCAACAAAAGGCGCTATATGTAAGAAGTGGCCACTACATAGGGTTAGGGTTAGGGTTCTTACACGTAGCACCTTTAACACAATGCTGCCAATCACTGAAACCCAACTTTTCAAAGTTATTGGTATTAATTCCTCACTAAGTACTTGGTAATTAAAGCATTGGATCTCCGCTGTAAAGCAGATGCGCTTACTTAAGGCTTAAGAACACAATATACAGATAGCTGAAATTAATTCCTGCGGTCACGCCTACAATTGTGCCTGATTGGGGCAGTGTTCTGAATTCCTAGAGCCCTGTGAAAGCACTACGAAGTGCACAAAGAAAAATGAAAGGAAGGGAGAATGCGATGGAAAGGGCAGGACTGAATCAAAGATGAACGGATGTGGAACAAACGCTCATCTGGTCTCCTCTAGTGTCTCCCACTGACACTCTGCTCCACTGCGACACCACAACTTCTGTCTTTCCCGTATATTTGAGCATGTATGTGTCTATGCGTACAGGTCAAACTGGGTGTGTGTCTGACCCTAACCTGTGTGTGTGTGTGTGTGTGTGTGTTGTGTATGATGCCCAACACATTCTATACTAAATGGCTTCGACCCACAGAATGCTCCACGGGGATACACACTCTCAATCATACGGTAAAACACTGCAACAGCAAGGACAGCAGAAAGTGAGGCAGAAACACAAGTCATAAGCAGACCGGCAGTGTAGCCTGAGAGTTGGCTCCTTGGCAGACTCCGGCAGCTATGGCTCCCAGTTGGCAAAGCGCATTGGAGGGAAACAAACTTGATTTCAAAATCAATGTCCCTCCAAATCGTAACAGCTTGTTATTCTGGTTAAACAGCTGTAAGGGTCAAACTTCAAGGTGCGTTTGTTGCAGGTGTTTAATGTGTGTGCTTAGTTTCAGCACACAGAAACTAATGGGGCGTACAGAAACAAAACTATTTTTCATTTTGAAGCCTACAATTTATGAATCCGCTGTTGCTGAAGAGGGAACATGTGGAGAGGCAATGTGAGTGAAATAATGAGTTGTTTATTCCGTTTTCTCCTTGCAATCTTTCTAATATCGGCGATAACTGTGTTTACATTTCCAAGCATTTAGTTGATGGTGTTGTACAGGACTTTCTTTCCAGGCAGGCGGTCCTGGATTGCTCAAGGAGATTTAAATCACACACGAGGTTGCTGATGAAAACAACGTCCTCTGTGGGAAGTGAACCGGCAGCCTTCAAGATGTGGCAAAGTCTCAGCTACCCTTCAAAAAGTCATGTTCCAGTGGAAACCTTAGCCTTTAGCTTTTCAAGGGAGTTACATTGTGTATCCGCAGGCAGCACACAAAAACAAACTTAGCTGAACACTGCAGGTATGCCTTTGGAGCTTTGATAAAAAAAAAAAAAAACAACATATCTATTGCTGAGGACGGATCATTTTTCGTTAACAAAGCTCTGCTCCAAACTCACAGCTGGACGTTAAATGCCTTGCCCAAGGACACATCCTGTGGTGGTGATGAGGGAGGGGCAAATGGCGCTAATTATCAGCCCCAGGGGAAACAAAGATTTAAAAATGAAGCTCTTTTAATAGAATTCACCTTTCCCAGCAGAAAAATGAAGTGATGTAGCTCCGCAACCACGAGGGAGTATAATGAAAGGTAACGAAATGTAGCTTTTAATAGGGTCTTTTGTTTTTAAGATGGCATCTTATCTATTAAAGTGGAAATGTACTCAGGCTCCTCACCAATATTTCAATGTAATGAAATTTAAACGAGCCATTATAAATTGCACCTTAACCGAGTCGTTTCAGCTGATAAAAATAATACTGTTCCATATCCAACTTGTCTATTTCAGGATGTGAATCAGGTTTGCATACACTTAGATATGATTTGCAGCTTACTATCTAAGGCCTTTTAGGCAAGTCTTGCCACTCGGCAAAGCCCCTGGGCAGTTATTCTGGGCCAGGCCCAGGCCAGGCCCAGGATAACTGCCAGGCCCCTATCTAAATAAATGAAGCAAAGCCATACCTTCACCTTGAATGGTCACCTAAAAATGCTTTTATTGAATCACACATTTTAGGGCAAATCACAAATAAAAAACATATATAAAAAAATTCTTAAACTAAAAAGTTTTAACACAACATGTTTCGAAAATTCCACTTATTATACTGCGCATATAGCGCACATATACTGCACATATACCACACAACACCAATTACTTTTACGGCTTAATGTCTTTAGGCTGTAGGCTTTAGGCAGTTTAATGCCTGATGTTCGAATAAACTCAACTTTCTCGGTAATCCTGTGCATTAGCGTGATATCCTCCTCTTCTTCTATTCCTACAAGTCTGCAGCGACATCAAATCTGTTGAAACTACTGTGAATCTCTACTGCACACTGCAACAACACAACCGGCTGATCTGTTTGCCAGTTTGACTTTTGGGGGAAGGAGCAAGATATGTATTATACAACCTATCCTGAACTCCTTCTAATGCCAAAATTATAGTCATATCTATAGGCGCTTGGGTTGTTTTCTTTGCTTTGCTAGGAAGGACACACTGCCTTTACCACAGCACTTTCCTGTGACATACACATAAAAATTACGGCCATTATTGTCAGGCAGCTGACAGGCCACCCTGCTCACACTCTACCATTGGCTGACTAAACCGCTGTGCATTTTTGGTACATATTCAGCATGTGCCTTACTTTGTCCTTGGGTGGTACAAGAAAACATTGTTATGTCAGTGCCTCAGACAGATAGATAGATAGATAGATAGATATACTTTATTGATCCCAAGCTGGGAAATTAAAGTGTAGCAGCAGCATTACATACATAGACAATTACAACACAATGAAATAAAAGGAACAACCTAGACATATTAAAATAGCAATAAAAAATGCAATATACAAAATGTATAAAAAATGTATAAATAAGCAGAGTAATTGCAGTGCAAGATAAGATAAAATATAAGATAAAATATAAGGTGCGGTGGACAGAGTGTATAAAACCAAAGTGCGTAGAGACTATGTGTTATGACCAGTTTTAGCTGTTATTGTACAGTGTGATGGCATGTGGAAGGAAAGATTTCCTGTATCTGTCCCTTCGACAGCAGAGCTGGAGCAGTCTGTGAGAGAAGGTGCTCCGCTGTCTGTCTACTGTGTGATGGAGAGGGTGCTGATCATTGTCCATGATGGATAACAGTTTATTCAGTGTTCTCCTCTCCACCACGGTCTCAAAAGACAGTGCAGAACCAGCCTTCTTGATGATATTATCAAGTCTGTTAGTGTCGCTGGCTCTGATGCTGCTGCCCCAACACAAAGCAGCAAAGAAAATGACGCTAGAAACAACAGACTGGTAAAAGATCTCCAACATCTTGCTGCACACATTGAAGGATCTCAGCT
>OMLP01036809.1:0-41523 GCA_900302685.1 Spondyliosoma cantharus | reverse complement strand
GCCGACAACTCAGCAGAGCACTCGGACTACCGGGCCAAGCTGACTCAGATCAGACAGATTTACCACACAGAGCTGGAGAAGTATGAACAGGTGGGGAGGAGGAACATTGTTGTTTACCATCAGCTCTCATATTCTCACTTATTCAGCTAGGTTCCTCCTTTTGCATTCATATTGTCATTTTATTGAAGTATTTTATCTGCAAACACACAAGTGCACCTGTAGGATTCTCATATATGACTCCCACGAAACCGTAATTTAACCCCCCTAAAATAGGAATGTGATGCGTCCACGAGCCAAGCATTGTTTCAAAACCCTTTTTATTCTCCTGTATTTTATTTGCCAGAGTGTAACAAAATCCACAGTTTGGTTCACACCCCATCTTTGGTTTTCTTATCATTATTGGAGCGCTTTGAGGATCGCTTTCCACTATTAGAAGTGTCCAACAGAGTCTGTTTGATTGGTTAAAGTCGATGAGACATCTTTCGAATTGTTAATCACAAGGACTTATGATAACCACGAGAAGTTAAAGTGTCTACTGTCTTAAGGAAAATGTGCAACTTCATTTATCCTGTACTTTTGTCATATTTAAACTTATTTGCATATTTTACCCCTTTTGTTCCTTTTTTGTTTTGTCAGTTGTTAAGTGTTGACTTAAGTTGCATTTTGCTGTTTAAAAAATGAAAAAAATATTTTCCAAAACTTGAAAAACGTGACGTACACAAAATAAGTAAACAAAATAAACAAGTAAATACAAAACACTTTATTAAAGACCAGTCTACATATTAACTATGCGCAAACACACAGCGTTGGTAATTTACAATCAGCCCCTGAATGCATCATGTAGAACGCAGTTAGTCGAGAGAAGCAGGCAGCTGTTCACAGTCCTCCAAAACTTGGGCTTTAGAAATAAGCGGTAACACGGCTTTAATTATTACATTTTCTTTTTTCTTTTCTGGGAGACAGGGCTGCACTAGTCGGCCTCGGTCCTGGTCTTGATCTTGGTCTCAGACTCTGTTTCAGAATCGCTACAGCCTTATTATTTACTTAACATATGGAGAATTTGAAATTTCTCTTCAAGGATAAAAGAAATAAAATGAATAAATGCAAGAAAATAAATATTGAAACTTGTTCTCGTACTCCCCCCCAGGTCCTGTGTCCTCGTCCTGGGAAAAAACATCCCGCTAAGGTGAATTGGAGACTCTAAATTTCCCAAAGTTAGGAATGTCAGAGTGAATATTGTGTTTTAGTCCAAGGATTTTTTTTCTTGCCCTTTTTCCGATGCACCCTGGAACAGGCTCCATCTGTGAAGCTAAATAGGAATAAGTTGGAATAAATGATGCATTGTCTTATTTTATTTTTTTTACTAAGTGTATCACTCACTGAAATCAGCTCTTACAGGCCAACTCATGACAAGCCAAGCTTTCAGAGATGTTATCTTCAGCAGGCAAGCAGCCATTATATCAGTCACACACCGGCTCTTTTCCAAAGACTGTAACGTCTTGTCATTCCCTCGGAAAAAGTCAAAGCGTTCTGGGTTTGTCATCTTCTCCGAGGAAGGCTAGTCATCGCTAACTGTCACAGTCAACACACACCTGAGCATTTTTGTGTCACCGCGCCACGTACGGCAGCTCACGCGCGTGTGAGTGAGCAGTGTCTGGCGTGTGTGTGCAAGCAGAACGGCTGCTCGGTGCATCACTTTGACTGACGTAACCCTGGTGTTGACAAGCAACAGACACCTTGACTCTGAATGCAGTCATATCCAGTGACTGATTCAGACAGAGGGAGAACGAGGTAGACTGAAAGATGGAGTGAAAAGAGAGGGAGACAGTTTAAACCTCTTGAACGTTAACGGGACTGAAAGCCTGCTGTCATTTTAGATTTCTCCTCACTTGTCACATTTTCTCATCCATTGAAGAGAAGTCTTTTTAATATTCAGAGAGCAGCGTGTGTCTCGCTGCCTCCACTGTACGACTCCGCCGCCACATTTGTTTTGGCGTCGCACTGTCTGCTGCTTTAATTCAGACTGTTGCCATTACCTCCAACGCTGCTGCTGTTACAGTGTCAGCCAGCTCTGTTTCTCAGAGGCCGAGGCCTACCAGCGAAGGTGTGGCCTCTCCAGAAATTCAATTTCATCCTTTTTTTTTGTTCTGTCTGAAGCCTCCGAGCCTCTACGATAGTTATTCTTTTTATGAATCCTGTCTGTCTGTGCATCCAGGCATGCAACGAGTTCACCACCCATGTGATGAACCTGCTGAGGGAGCAGTCTCGAACACGACCCATCTCGCCCAAAGAGATCGAGCGCATGGTCGGCATCATCCACCGCAAGTTCAGCTCCATCCAGATGCAGCTGAAACAGAGCACCTGCGAGGCCGTCATGATCCTGCGCTCGCGCTTCCTCGACGCCAGGTCTGTGTGTCTCCAGCTATTTTTCTTTTGTTTTAAAACATCTTCAGAGCGTTCTTTATCTTTAAGTGGTGTTTTTAATGTTTCAGCGCTGAATAATTATTGTTATTGTCCGGCCAAGTATCGCTCAAATTCCGATCAGTCTGTTTCCTTTCTCCCTCCTCCAGACGAAAGAGGAGGAACTTCAACAAACAGGCGACAGAGATCCTAAACGAGTACTTCTACTCCCACCTCAGTAATCCCTATCCCAGCGAGGAGGCCAAAGAAGAGCTGGCCAAGAAATGCAGCATCACAGTGTCACAGGTAAGCAGAATAAACAGAGCTGCGGTCCACTTGGTCTGTGTGGTTAATCATTCGGTGAGAAGTAATAAATGTCACTCCGAAGTCTCCGCCAAGGCCTTGCAGGATTTGAGATTTTACTCCACCTTTGGGGTTCGCAGTGTTATGGCCGCTCTCTGTCCAGCATGACCTCCAGTAGCTTGAATTAAGTATTATTAACAAGGGACAGTTTTATATTAAATCTCAACACTGGCTCAAGTAAATCTCAGCTTTTAATCACTTAATACCAAACGGCGGTAAATGCGTCATGGGCCAGCACTGTTTGAACACTACATTTTGGTGCATTTATGTCGCTTTTCAATGTCAACTCATTATAAACCCTTATTTTTACAGATTGAGTTCAGTTCTGGTTTAGTCCCAGCAGCAGCTTAAGCTAACTGTATATTTGTGATAATATTCCTTTACACAGAAGTAGAATGAATACTATGATTATTAAGACAAAACAATAAGAAAAGTTATCTGTAGACAGGTAAAAGGGTCCATCAGCTATCATCCGACAACTATTTAGGCCAATTTTTAGTGAGTTTGGGTCGATAACATCACTTGACGTACGATATATGTATTTATGTTATTTTTAATTTAATTTGATATCTAGGTGTGTAGACCAAAAATATCTTTTCATGGCCATCTACAATGTACGCCTACACGTCTGTAATCATGGTAAGAACTGCATGACAGGGTAGCACACTTACCATAACTGCCTGCCTGTTGAATCTGGTTCAGGCCGGTTCCCACTGTCTCAGATGTCATGTTCAGACAGAAACATTCGGCCCGCGCTGCACCTTAATCTGGATAAAACTGGCCAAGACTTCCTCTTCCACGCGCCTGTCGTTGTTTACAGCCCAATTAGCAACTTAAGGAGCAAGAAACGACATCTCCGCTAATATCTTTAAACAGACTCCTGCATGTGAGTGCAGATGATATTTGCAAAAGCTAATAAAGACACTTTTCAGTCAGTACCAAAAACTTTCATATGCAGATACTATGCAGATTAGTGTTCTGCACACAAAACATGTAGATCAACGACTATCAGTGAGCATTTAATCATTGTCATTTAGAGGTTTAAATACAAGAAAATCCTACATAAGATAACAAAAGTATGAGAATATTATTTAAATGTGTGTTGCATAAATACGTTTTGCATCATAAAAAACAATACTAATCAGGAAGTCACTGATGTGATAGCAGCCACAAAGACTATCCAGAAAGAATGATCCAGGCTTCGGTGTTAAGTATCAATGTTAATTTTTTTTCGCTGGTTTGTTGGTTTGTATCTGTGTCAGACTTGTTCTAACTCGGCTCCTGTATCCTGTCATTGCCATCTGGACAGGTATCAAACTGGTTCGGGAACAAAAGAATCCGATACAAGAAAAACATCGGCAAATTCCAAGAAGAGGCCAACATGTACGCGGCGAGGACCGCAGTCAACGCGACCAGCGTGTCGGCTCACGGCAGCCAGGCAAACTCCCCATCCACTCCCAACTCAGCAGGTGAGCTGATCCCAGACCAGCGGATCACATTCAAACAAGCTCTACAGCTCTCTTTTTTTTTTATACCAGAACAGATACAGACAGAAGCCAAGACGTTCTCCTACCTGAGCCCCAACTCAGGCATTCAGTCTCTGTTGCTGTTTCATTCAGACTAACAGCCTGAATCTCCTTAACTAACCCAGTTATCCGGAGCGGCTTTTTTTCTCCTCTTGTTCCATTTTTTTTTTTCTTTCTTCTCAGCCTTTTTGCCGTCTGTCTCTTTCACTCATCTTCTTCCTCTCTCTCTCTCTCTGTCCCCGTTATTGACCTCTTGGTCTCGCGGACGTTAATTTTTTCCTGCCTCTTGTCCGGTTGACCTTGTGCATGCCATTAAGCTGCTCGGAGGGCAAGCGGAGTCTTTTGTCATATAGAGACTTTCGCAACTGTATTGGATTAGGACCGGGTGTTGAAATCAAGTTACGCCATGGTTCTCTTTACATCTGGGGAGCTGGGGTCCATTAAAGGACGAAGACGATTCTTTGGGTCTTCCTGCAGATCAATTATTACTTCCTTAATGAAACACTAGCAGCACGGACGTTTAACTAGAATATAATCCATAACGGCTCGTTTAAACTGGACTTAAACAGTTTTATGATGATTATCTGTCTCATGGTTCTCGTCGGCTGATTTTTCCTTTTAAATGATGCTTCAGTGAGACTTTAATGTGCATGTTCTGCATCTGTAGCATGCAGTTTGTAGAAAATGATGCTCGCTGCTCTCCCAGACTAACCCACTCAGTGCACTTTTGCTTATGCATGATCATTTTAACTCCTTTTTCTGTTCCTCTCTTCTTCCCCCTTTTCTTTCTCTTCTCTTCTCTTCTCTTCTCTTCTCTTTGTCCTCCTCTCCTCGCTCTCTTTCTCCTCCTCCTCCTCTGTGTATTCTCAGGTTCTGCTGGCTCTTTTAACATGTCAAACTCCGGAGACTTGTTCATGAGTGTGCAGTCCCTCAATGGGGACTCGTACCAAGGGGGGCAGGTTGGGGCCAACATACAATCCCAGGTAGGCGCCTCTTCAAGTTTATGTGGCTTCAAATCATGCTGCACTCATTTGAGTTTCCATTGCCACTTTAACCATGCAGCGAGTTGTGTCGAGCTGTGCTCTCGAGTGGGGTCAAAGCCTCTCTGTTAGCAGCTTTGTAAGCGTTGATCCTTCAGTGGTTACTGCGGGGAAGAAGAGTATTTACAGCTGCTCCTTTGACCACAAGTCACAGTCATGGATCAGCCCGCTGCTGCTTTTAAACGTCATCGCCTCATGACGAGTGCGTCATCAGTTAAAGACAGACCTTCATGGGGTTAGACCCGACACGCCACATAAAGCCGAGTCAAGCTGAGCTAGCACATGTGTATTTGATAGCCCCAGTAGTGTCCTGCTTGTAGAACTATTCAACCACTGTCCAGTCTTGGGAGTGCAGAAGCCCACAACAACTTGACCTCCACAGTGAAGCAGAGGTCACACTTAGCCCGAGGCTTTACACTAATGTGGAAGCCATTGTCAACCCACAGTTGAGTAGACGACCGCAGACAGTTTTGGAAACGGTGCAACACTCATCAGCACTCCTGACAAGAGTTCACATAGCCACTGGTGCACTGTAGCTCCCTGACCTTGCCCCAGTGGACAGTGACGACCAGCACACTGTTTTTGAGTGCTACATCTCTCACCATAGATTAGGGAATCACCACCCGAGGTGATAGTCTCATTTGGTTTCAGAGCTTTTGGCATCATTTCTCTCTCTCTCTCTTTCTCTCCCTGCATGCGCCCCTTTCTATTCAGATCAGCTCTCCGAATGCTTTAGGTCATTCATGAATATGTAAAAGGGACGACTCTTGCAGGAGGTAAAGAGGTCTTCAGGGTCAGCCGTTAATTAGTGAAACTCATGTTACTTTAAAATGTTTATTTTTTTCTTCTGTCAGAACGGCCTCGCTCTCGGGGCTGCGCAATTAAATAAAAGCGGAAAAGAAAAAGTACAACTCCCACTAAACTTCTCCTGAGTAGATTGGATTCATTTGTTGTGAAATCCATACAGCAGGTGTGTTTACCTGCATAACCCTGGTGGGCTCCAGACTGACTTTATACACTGTTTGCCCTGGTCCGCCTAACTTTGAATTCCCTGCATTTTTATTTCATAACACATTCTGTATATGATTATAAATAGGAATAAGCTGCAGATTTAAATCAGTACACACAACAAGAAAATTGCGAAAACCTCAAATAAATAAATCAGCCTCAAATGTTGAAGGGTCATAATAAAAGCATGGGGGCGGGTGATCGTGGGGGAATCTGACACATTTTTCTATCACTTCATCACTTACCAGTTGATACCACGTTATTGGACAATGAAAACATGGAAGCCATATTTTGAGGTAAAACTGTGTTTGACAACCCATGAGTTAGCCTCTACTCACTTCCAAGCTAACATTACAGGTTGTTTACATCCACTGTGTTTCACGTCGCAGTTTAAATAAATGCGTCCAAGATATGTGTCGATGTTTTAGAACTAGAAATTTATGCCTTTCCTATTGTGTCGTGTAACACTATTTAACTGTAATGCTTGCTAGGAAGTTGTGGGACGCTAACGTTAGCTGACAGAAACAGAAGCTAATGGGTCATCAAATATGATGTTTTACCTCAAAAAAATGGCCTGATGTCCCGCATGGTTTTCACTATCCATTGTCTTTTCAGTTGCTGATCAGTCTTGAAGCAGTGAAATAATAATTTGTAAGATTCACTATGTTTATACGTCCTGCGATCTGGCAGGAGGAAATGGCCGCTGTGTGAATATGGACTTTAAATTACTTTTAGTGCATGTGCGACCAAAACCGCTGCACACTGGAGCCCTGAACCGTTCCAGATAATCTTTGAAGGTTTTATAAGTAAAAATTGCAAGATGTGACTTCACCATATTTTTTATTGGCAGCCATGTTGTGTGGACGTGTTCCAATTCCTCATGCGCTTTAGTCATATGTGGTAAAAAAAAAAAAGTCTTCAGAGTCGTAAAGTATCGTTTGCAATGTCTGATTTTGATGTTTTATTCAACCACGACTACAAATATATCCATAGTTAGTTACCTCTTGTCATTTTTCTTGTATTTTCATCGTCTGCGACATCCGTTATCATGCTTGTAATAGCGGCCAAATCATTCAGATTCTCTGTTTGTAACCTTTTCCTGTTTACGGTACCCTTTTACTATCAGACTGACCTTTCCCTGTGCATGGCTGTCTTTGTTATCCAGAGCTTTTGTCTGACCAGGCCTTTTGTCTGTGTGTCCCCGCTGTTCCAGGTGGATACCCTTCGCCATGTTATCAGCCAGACCGGAGGATACAGTGACAGCCTCGCAGCCAGCCAGATGTACAGTCCACAGGGCATCAACGTAAGACCTGTAAACAATCTCCTTCTGTCCTTTTTCTCAGTGTTTTCATTGCTGTCTGATGGTGCGATGATTCCCCAGTTGCAGGAAGTGTATAATGTTGTGTAATCTGTGTGCACACTGGTATGCCACTTAGCACAGTTTGCGGGTGTTGGGCTATTGTCCAGTCAGTTGCCCCCCCCTCCCTGCTCCAGTTTTTGCCCTGGGTGGCAGGCAATGAGGCAGCTACCAGGCTGGAGAAGCTGGACACGCTCCTAGCCTGTCAGAGGACATTAGTGTTAGCGAGACACCTGCAGACGACAGGAACAAGGACACAGGTGTCATCGTCCCTCCCAAAGCTGCTCTCACGCTGGCACCATAGGACAAGTCGTACCCCTTCCAAAAGACAAAAAAAAAAGTTCCCAGTTGCTAATTCTTAAAATAACTCTTTAACTATGCTGTCAAAGGCTGGGCCAGTTTTTCCAGGTCCTCTCGCTGGGCTGGGCTGGGCAGGGTGGGACAGCCAACACTGGAGGCAGTGCGTTAGCATGTAGATCCATAGCGACAGGCGGCGCAGGGCTGAACAGAATCAATACGACAGTCACAGGGACAGAAAGAGCGGAGCTTTGGGCTAACAGTCTAAGCACATTGGTCAGATCATTTATCCACAGGAACAGCAGCACTGACAGCCAGGCCTGCAACACCCCTCGTGCTAAAATAAGAACATGGATGCATCGAGCCAGTTACAACATACAACCGGCTCGAGTGTTCGATGCACTGTGCTGGTGCGTGAGACAGACGGATATCTTTTTACAAAAAGTGAAAATACTAACCTCCAAACTTTATGTTTGACGGAAGTTGGGATTAGATTTAATACAGTACTCGCCATAATAAAAGCTTTTTATTATTTCCTTGCTCATATGATTTTAATGACATCTGAATTCCCAGGATTGCTTCCAGTTTTTAGTACTCTAATCCCGTTTTCAAGCGCACCCAATACAATTTTTTTTTATCTACATTGTGTTACATTGTGTTCTCTTTTATTTGATTACCATTTATTTGATTACTGACATGAATCTCTTGCCTCAATGTGTCCCTGTCATGTGAGTCACAGAGCTAAATACCCAATGATCTTTAAAAAAAAAAGAAAAAAAAAAAGCCAGAAGGTTGCTCAACAAAAGGTACCACTGTTATGAAACTATGTCCTGTATCCTGAAAGACTCTTCTAACCCTTTGGGGGAAAAAATATGGTTTGCGTCACAATAAAAAGAAAGAGATTTTTTACCCTTTTTCTCAATTCAGACAAAATGTTAGCCAGAGATCACATCTGTTCTTTCTCAACTAATGCAATGAACCAAATTCTAAGTTTTATTATTAGTTGTATTTGTATATATTAGTGTTTCATGCAAAACAACACTTTAAAAAAATAATTTAATGTTGATGTTAATGTTTAAGACAAGACAAACATACTAGTACTTTTACTAGGAGTATAACGCTTTTGAATGATAATATCAGCTTAACAATAGGAGTACAAGGATGAATCTTTAAAATAATGTCCATGTCCAATGTTGTCAAATCATGCTGAGATAATGCGGGTCATCAGGTTTTACACAAACTTGTGGAGTTCATGCCAGCTCGAGTGCATTTTGACATTAAAGCAAAAGGTGCACATACCAAATATAAATTCATGGACATTATTTTAAAGATTGAGAACAATAAGACTCTGATTGTTAAGTTGATTATATCCTTTGTAATCAAAATTAAATAGTGTTACATTCCTAAACAAATGCAAAAGTAGTAGTATTTTGACGAGGTGTTGTACTGAAAGTGTAATTCTTCAATAACAAGTTGTCTGAATTGGACGTATAACCAGCAGTTCAAACAATCATTGAACCCGCAGTTATATTGTAATAATCAGGAAGAAGAAATCAGAAATGAGCCACAATGGAAAATGAAAATATCATTCAATAATGCATTACAAAAACACTTTGCATTCATAGTTGTGTGTTACTGGCTACATCATCCAGCGCTTGTAGAAAAACATTTTGTATTTTGAAACATTCAGTTCCAGTTGGTGATAAACAGTCTCTTCTAGTTCTTTTTTGATGAATACATTTTAAGGAAAAATGGCAGTATTTTTCAGTAAAGCTTGTGAATGAAGTGATGCTGCTCGTGTTTATTTAGTCCAGATAAATAAAAAAAACTTTTTTCTAAGATCCACTGACTGAACTCTCGCGGTTCACCTCTCCTTCTTTATCCTTGAACAGCAATTACACCCCTCAAATTGCTGGTGGGTGTTGCTGGAAAAGGCTGGAAATGCTATTTTTTTTCTCTCTCCCTCTTTCTTTTTTTCCTCTCTTGCCTCTGAATAAGATGACAGACAGTCTTTACGCGAAATAACAGGGTTTGGAAATGAGAGGCTGCCAAAGCACGTCCCCAGCTCTCACTAATAGCGTTGAAATTGCAATTAATGTCCTTAATGGTCTTTAGTCAACCTTTTATCATGATTTGAGAAGGGCCTCCATTTTAGAGAGCTATTTTTTTTTCATTGTGATAATTTATTCTTTTACCAGCCTGCTCAGGGGTATATTCTGAGATATATGAAAGGTCTTCGTGTTCTGTTTCATCTCTTCTGTTTATCTCACATTATGTCAGCCGCTCGGAGGGGAGAACGAGGCGCGATGATATTTCTAATGAAGAGTCTCTCGAAAACAGCATTCGACAGTTTGTTGAATGTGCATTTATGTGGTATTTTATTCCTTTGTAGGGCCAAATAAACCAACTACATATCTAAAAGTGAAGCTATTTTCTACATTATGAATATTTAAAAAACAAAAAACAAAACAATATATCCTGTTAGAGTCATTTTAATTCAAGGATAACATTGGTGAGATTCTACATGGTTTTTATTGTAGACAAACGATGTGTTCCTATTGAAGATGTGAATAAAAATATATTGTAGTTCAGATTATTGCAAAAGAATCACTGAAACAAGAGTAAAAACTGCATTTTTGGGACTATTTTCACCTGTGGATTAACACAGATTTGATGCTCTTGTAAGTAGGATGATGTACTTTATGTGAAATGTATTCAAATAAACTGAAATGCTCTCATTGCAAAAATACTTACTAGGAATCCTTTTTTAATTTCTACTCAAAATTTCTCACTACACTTAATATAAGATACAGTCACCTAACATGTGACATTTCAATGAGATATAGGAACTATAGGAAGAAATAGACTTACTTGATTTAAGAACATACATTTGATTTACTTGAAAATCTAAAGTTTTTAGCCAATGTATACATCAGAAAAATAGTTCTTTACATTCTAGGTTCAGGCCCACTTTCAAATAAAGGCCAAAAAAATAGACTTGAAATGAAGAGCTGTGGAAAAAAACAAGCTGCTGTTAAGGGGAAATAACTACTTCTTTCGCAATAATGACTAATACTAATAAGATTTAGCTCAAAATTTGTTAAAATTTCAAGGTATTTTATTTTGAAAGGTCAAACTATCACGTCTTATTTCAATAAATCCTGCAGAAATTGTTTCATTGGCAGATTTCTTTTTACACATATAAGCCAAAGACAAAGTTAATGAATTTTTTTCCCAGAAATTCATTTTTATCAAGCGACCAGGGGCGCACAATGAGGGGAGGCAAGCCGGGCCAAAGAGATCTGTACAAAAGGCCCCGATGGCCACTCACATTGCCACATTTTGCAATGACTCTAATTATAAAGCCCTTAAACCTCCCATAAAGGCATCGTACTGCTGCCTCGAAATCAGTGCGTTATGTGTGGATGATTGGTGGCCTTAAAATAATGTGTCGACGTTGAAGTTGTTTAATTTGCCATTTGGGTTGAAATTGTTCTGTTTTCTAAAGTTATTTATATTCAGTCTTTTCATGCGATTTGTCTCTAGTAAGAAAAATGTGGAATCATTTCAGCTTCATCCTTAGAAGACAAATCCAATACTGTATCTTGCAGCGCAGTGTGTAACCAATGACGCTAAACTGTTTCCTGTCTCTTTCGACACAGACAAATGGTGGCTGGCAAGATGCTCCGACTCCTTCGTCAGTGACATCGCCCACAGAAGGACCCGGGAGCGTTCATTCGGATACTTCCAACTGAATATATCCATCTCTACGCCTCATCTACAAAAACAAAAAGGAAAAAAAAAAAAAAAACCTGGACTGACCTTCCTATTCACAGTATTAAACAAAGGAATTATCTGTCCCACAGTTTTGGAGAGGTACTGTGAAATCCTAACGAGAAAAAAAATAAACTTATAAACGCTGGACATTTGGGATACAAACAAAAAGTTTCACAATAAAAGTCCGCAGTCAGTGGAGACGTTTGTACAGATTTCACATTATATTCTGAGGGCTGGGGTTACTTATTCACTCATAATGTTTTCACTCATAATGATGAAATGATATGATAAATTAAATAAGTCCAATCATTGGTTTTAACTGAAAATACGTCATTCTACCTCTCAGCCACTAAAAAAAGTAGAAAAAATATGTCAGTGACCATTATTTGTTTTGTAAAAATGAAACTTTTTGTCTTTGCAAGCAAGAGGCACATCTTCTTACTTACATTTTGTTGTCTCTCACCTATTCTATGGTACGCCATTTAGACTTAAATATTGCTCAGTTGTTTACAATGTGTGCTTGATAAAAAAAAAAAAGTATGTTCATCTTCCCCCTCTGTCTCCCGACGAGTCAGAAACAGAGTTCTGTCAGGAGATTTTTACCTCTAAGGTAACCCTGTGAAGTATGTTATCTGTAAAACAATAAATAAATACTTGTCATCAAATCGGACAAGCTTGACATCATTCATTAAGGAGGAGGACGTAAATTATTTTTTCACTCTGTTGGTTTTGGTTCTGCAGCATGTTGGTAGAGTGATAGTCACAGGATTTTAGGATTAACACAATGAGAATAAAACAGGAATTTGATTTCTTTTGTTGATCTATGGACAAGGAGAATTGTTTTTTGTAAAGGAGACATATTATGCACATTTCCAGGTTCATAATTCTATGTTTGATTACTACTAGAATATGTTTACTTGCTTTATTATTATTATTTAAAACTGCAGCACTGTATTCCCCCTCTGCCTGAAATGCTCCGTTTTAGCTCCTGTCTCTTTAAGGCCCTCCCCCCCCGAATAACCAGTCTCCTCTGATTGGTCAGTCCACACATGCCTGAGCCAGCACCGCTTACAACAACAGAGCAGCTCTGCCCAACCAGTTCTTATGTGCCAAACAAGCTGCTAGGAATAAATTATGCGTGACTTTGTGATGTCATGGAATTAAAATCGAGGTGTTTCAGGAGCAGTGTTTTCTGTGGGAGAGAGGAGCTTCTGTTGGTGTGGACTTGGACCTTTTTTAACTTTCAAAACCTATTACGCGCAACAACCTATATGTAACAATGAAGGAAAGAAAAAAACTGAAAATGCATAATATGTCTCCTTTAATTTCCTTGAATCGGTCATGATATTTATGTTCCACCTCAGAAGAAACGTTTTTTTGACGATGCCAAAATGCTGATGTAACCAAAACGAACCCATCATTCTCTGGTGCTACAATCGAGCGAACAGTGCCGTCCGGTTGAGAGAAAACATCACTTTGTGCAGAAAAGAAAGTTTGTCAAGAACGTCTGTAACTGAGTTTGTTTTTCAGTACATGAACCACAATTCACTTAAACAGGGAAGTCATTATGTTAATAGAGTTTTACACAGTGGATCCTTGCTCCTGAATCTACAGCACAGGTCACTGACGATCATCGCCATGAAAGAAGCATCTGGATGTACCTGAACTGCTGATACGTTCAACGTTTTGATGAATTGTGTCCTCCTCTGGCCGTCTATTTACATATACATCATTCAAGTCGATATATTATTCTGCTGATGCTTTAGAATTGACGCCAAAACAAATAGACATATGAATTCATGCTTGTCTCGGTACTATCAAACTGCTTTTTTTCAGTATCAAACATTTATGACATTGTAAATGTTGATCATTAAGCACTAAAGAAGGGACATTATGTCAAATAATGTGTTTCCTGAGCAGTCTAACCTTGTTTATAGACACTTTTTATGTTGTGTGGCCTATTTGTTCTTTTGTATTTTGTTATTTTTTTATGGTATGCTTAATGTAGGCTATTACTTTCTTCTTATACTTTTTTTTTTTTTTTTTGCTTTCCAACTCTCGTGAATTAGCTCATGAACTTTTCAACATGTGTTTATGTGCGCCATTGTGCTTGACTTGCTTTGTTGGAAAGGGTTTTCAACACATTAAAAAAAATGATATGTAATACAGCGAGATCACACATCAGCATCTTTTTATTGTGGCGTTTAAAAGACTCTTCGAGCGAAGGCTTCGTGAGACCTCGGCGGTGGTTGTGATAACTGAAAGTCGACCAAGGTTAGTGACTGCCGTTAGACATCAACCCTTTTATGGCTCTGCATGTCCCCTGCCTTCCATTATGGCTCCGGTCCAACATATTAGTGTACATGCACTCAGACAAACACACAAAGAAATGCACAGTATGGCAAGATCAGGTTTAACAGCAGCAGTATCTCTGGCAGGAAGAAGAATAGAAAGGTTGGTTAAAGACTGTCAGGTTTTAAGTGTAACTGCAGAGTTATAACACTGCTTTTGGAGAAGTTGTCATATTTGCATTTAATTATAATATTGATAATAATAATACTAATAACTGGAGTAGCTCTCAGTAGAGTGCATACCTCTGCCAAAGCCCAACAGTGTCTTTTCATTCAATGATGCTTAATTCAATCTAATTCAAACTCGATGGCGCTGCATCACTCTAAATTTTAAACCACAAATCACTGCTTAACCAGAATTTAAGATCACCAGATCCGCAACAGCAAAGACAAGAAAACAATGAAGATGGATTCATAATCTCTATTGTGTTGTGGAAAAAATTATTAAAAAAAACAAAGTTACACTCAACATGAAAAGTCGAATTTCTTCAAAACATTAAAAACACACTTTATCGTTGGAAGCATTCATAGATACCAGCCATCTACATAAGCCTGTCTTCTTCTCATTAAGATCCATGCACCCATCCGCCATCCATGTTTTGTGGAAATCCGTTCAGAAATTGTTGCCTAATCCTGCTGACAAACCAACAAACCAACAAACAGACATGGGTGAAAACATAACCTGCTTGGTGGAGGTAAAAAAATAAGAATAATAACAAACTTTATCTGTACAGCACCTTTCATTTAGGGTGTGTTGCTCAAATTGCTTTACAAGTGAAGGGGAAAACAGGCAAATTAAAGTAAGTGTGAGTACGACGTGATAAAACCAAGCTATGAAATCAGTGACAGGCCAGGAGGGAGCAAAAAGAAAGAACAGGTAAAAGATAAGAATAAAAGAACATTGATTCCTTTTGGGAGCAAACAAACCAGAGGATTAATTGAAGTTAAAGCAATGCATGGAGCAACACATGAGCAGAGTGACACAGTTCTCATTTTAATCGAAGACAAACAATGCAAACAAAAAAGTGGGCAAAGGAGAATCCAATAAAAACTCAAAAGTAATACAAAAACTGAGAAATAACCAGAAAACCGGTGAGAGTAGACACAGGAGACACAGACAAGCCAACAAAGACTGAAAGGAAAACACTGACTGAAACACACGGAGGCTGATTTACTAACCAAAACACAACATGAGAATATAAGCTACAAAATAAAACAGGAAACAACTCAATTAAATCCTAAAACTATAAAAAGTTGTCTTGCTTATTTTAAAGTGGCATATATTTCTATTGTAAGGCTTCTCATGAACAAATGAATGAACAAATGAATGATGAAAGAAAAATCTATCATTCTCTCTCACACTCACTGTAGTAAATAACACTCAAACAAGCCTATATTTTGCATTTGTCTGGGACTATTTTACGCTGGGGATTAATACACACTTAATGCTCTTCTTCTGTGGTATTGATTCAAAATAACCTCCAGAGCTCACGTTTGTGATCGCTGTGGTCAAGCCTTTTGACAACAATGGATCACAGGAACATCCTAATCAAATTTTGGTCAAACAAAGAAAGACAGAAAAATGTTGTATTTAGGTCATCTTGTGGTCACTTTGTTGTCATCATACATGTGCAAATCTGATGGCAAATGAAAAGAATGGTCGTGTCCTTGTGAGATCCTCCCTTCAAACGCACCAAACAAACACCGCTGACACTATCCGGCTGGACAGTTGCATGTCTGACAGAATTACTTTCACAGCGGCTGAATATTCATAATTGGCCAAACAACAGGGGCGAGGGTATGTAAGGGAGCAGTTGGCTGTGGAGTCTGCGGACGGTCACAGGCCTTGACTGCTGAGCGAGTGTGAAATGCCAAAGCCAGACTGCTCCCCTGCGCCTGGAGGGCAGCGAAGGAGCCGGGCCGGCTCTCACCCACAGAGAGGGGCATCAAAAACAATCTGACAAGACTTCATCTGAAAACATCTCCTGGCTTGTGCTGCTGGACGCTCGTGATTATCACAACATCAAAGTCTGCTTTGAAACACAAACATGTTGTGGAGTAAGTTGTGCAGGGAATAATAACGGCTTTCTGACATTTTGGAGGGATTTCGTCATGCGGCGTGGCTTTTTACACCTCCTCATTCCTCAGCAGTGTCGACACTGTGCGGGCTGATTGAAATCTAACGTTGCCGTTGACATCTGCCTCCCCAGCTGTCATTGTACCACTGTTTATAATTACAGCTGCGGAGGAGGAGAGTGGGTGGGTGGCCCAGACACCTTGTCTCCCCCCTCACGACGGAGCCCAGCACACTGCTTTAATGTGCAGTGACACAGACCCTGCTGCTGCTGGACTCACCGACCACATGGTTTCATCCGAACCTCACTTATTCACACACTGTCACACACACGCACAGATTTTATTGTGCACAGGAGATTGGGTGTGGCATCTGGATCTCTTAAATTACACACTGTTCTCTTCTTTTGTTTTTGCAGATTGGGTGAAATACTGTTCGAGAGGGCGTGTGAATCAAAAATATGTGAATATTAAATTTGATTAAAAACAGAGCAGACCAAAAAGCAGAGAGAACATGGACAGAAGTGTCCGTCCCTCTCCACAAGATGGCGATGTGAACACGTATTGTATCGACCACATGATAGCAGAGGTTTTTAAATCAAAGAGGGCTGAGTTGCATTATTGCTCGCTGGGAATATCGTGGTTTATTTTTTTGGCACCGAATGGAAAATATTTTGCTTCTATTCTTGTTTTTGAGTTTTTTCACTCGTGTAACATTCATGTCCAGCCCGGGGGGGATGACATTTCTTCTTCTTGTCTTCCCTGCTGATCTCTCCTGTTCTCTTTCTTCTACCCTTCTGTGGCTGTTTCTTTGCTTTTGTGGGAGTTCATGACGCAGATTGTTCTAATTTTTCACATTCTTGTGTATGTTCCTGTATTTTAAAACAGTGAGGATTCAATGATGCCTTTGTTTGATGTACTTTGTTGAGTATTTCAGTGTGTCTACTACTCCACTTTGTACTTTTGACTCTCTATCGATATCAATAGATTTGACTAAATATGTATTATATGGATTGAACTGTTGTAGAGTATGTAGAGATGTCAGAATTAGCTCCTCTAAAATGTTGCTCCAATTACACATGAAGTAATATAACTCTGAAACTCGTAATATTAATACTTACGTCCATTTTGCTGATAATATCATGTTGTACTTTTACTTTTCTAATGCAGGAGTACTAATTTGTAGTATTTTTATGTTGTAACCAGTGGTCAATAGTTACTAAGTAGCCTACATTTACTCAATTACTTTACTTGAGCACCTTTTCTGCTTCTTAAACTTCTACTCTCCTACATTTCTGAGGCAAATTCAATACTTGTTACTCCATTAAAGTGGCACTATGTGGTTTTGGAGAATGCAAACTCATTTTATTCACAATACTGAGGTAAAAATACGAGCTCAGTAGTATTTATTTTATCCGTAACGGAATAAACAAGCTGTTCTCAGAGGAAAAAAAAAGTCCCCGGAACACTGTTCTAAGCTAGAAAGGTGGCAGGGTCCGCCACTTATAAACAAAGTAAAAACAGTATGAAACTGTGTTGTCCTTTAAGCTCAGTGTGGTTATTCAGTTTATTCAGAAACCGAAACAAGGAGAGTTTGTAGTAGTTATCAATGAAGATCTTTCTCGTCAGATTAAGATTACTTCAACAAAACCACATTCAATTTAAAATCTTGAATGAAGGCCTTTTTTTTACTAGGAACAAGAACTGAGTCAAACCAGACATGGCCTGTTGGCCCCGGCTCGGCTCATGGGCCCCTCAGCGCCCACCAGCCCTGTGCAGGGTCACACATCGGTGTTATGTTGCCTCTGGTGGCAGCAGAGCTGAACAACACACCACAGAGGGGGTTCACGCTGACTGTTGGGCGTTAGATGGCGATGCTCCTCCTCCTCCTCTTCCTCTCTCTCCTCTCGTGGCCTGTGATTCCTCTGAAAAGCTGCACCACCACATTCCCCCCCCTCCAAGACAAGAGCCCGCTTGTGTCAGCGGAAAAACAACCAACATGGCAGACGTCGCCGTCCAACCTGACGGGAGAAGCGGCGGGATTGTGGTAATGAAACGAGAAAAAAACACACACGACGGAGACAAGTGCTGCATGGCGCCCGAGCACAGCGCAGAGGAAAAGTTTCTGACCCATGGGGGTGCACACGCAGGCTCGGCTGCTGCGCATTCACGCAACTTTACGCATCTTGTAGATGTGTTTTTGGGGGTTTTTTTGCCCCTCAGAGGCCACACGTGTCTCTCTGGCTCACTTGCTGCAGATTGATTTTGTTTTGTTGATGCCCTAAACTGCAACGTAATGTTCATGTGTTCCCTCCCAGATTGAGGATGACTGGCCGGGCTACAGTTTAGACCTCTTCAGCTACCCGGCTCACTACTCCGGAGATTTAGACTGCGTCTTCATCCCTCATGGCGTCATTATGGACAGGTACAGCACCGAGCTGAAGGCTGATAACGACAAGCACACAGAAACAGTTTATGAATGTAACATTATAATCACAGTCCTTCTACAGCTGATGTTGTTTTGATTGAATTCTTGGATACATATGAATCTTTATCGGCATCTAAATACGCAGACAGTCACAGGATACATGTTTTTTTTCCCAGACAGGGGCAATATAAGTGTGTGACAAGGTTGAATTTGATTGATGACTATTAATACTTCATTTTTTTTTTTTTACAATGAAAATCACATGATAGAAAACAGACTATACAGAATGTAGAACACAAAATAAAATAAAAAAAATGTGTGTCCAAAGTTTGGTGGATCAATTATCAGGCTGATATTCAACATTTTATTGAGTATTGGTTCAGATTCAGATTTAGAATACTTTGTTAATCCCCAGGGAGAAATTGTTTTTGTTCCAATGCTCCATGCAAGTAGAAATAGAAATACAGCATGAATGGAGACAAGAGATAAAGATATAAATGAAATACTAAATTAGACAATAAAATAAAGTAGACATTAAAATAAAATAAAATATTAAAGTAGACAATAAAATAAATAATAAAGTAGACAATCTGGAAATGTATACAGTATACGATGAATTGGTTGTAGCGTTATAAATGAAATGAGAATGAGTAATTATAGTTTGTTTTCTTTTGTTTTTATAAATAGCCAATATTGGTGTCAGTATTAATGATTTTTCGGTCAAAACTAATTTTAAAATGTGCTCCTGCAGGATTCTTTCACACGAAGTCCCGTCTATAACAATATCTGATTGGTAACATGTCACAATTATTGGCCTGTAAACAGAATGATCTGAATCTGCAAAGTAACTTAAGTGTATCAAACAAAAGTAGTAGAAGTGTAAAGTAGCAGAAAATCAAAGTACTGAAGTAAAGTACCCAAAAATTGGACTTTATTGGTTTATTTCATCACTGTTTTTTGTCATAGTTTTGACACAAAGAGTTTAATTTTTACTGCAAACGAATATCGGCCCCAAATATCTATTTTCAGTCTCCTTGATTTCTGATAATCGGCCCTGACAAAAGCCGTAATGGTCGACCCCTAGTCCGAAGGAATGAACTTTATTTCACTGTTCATGTCCTAGCGACAGTCCAAAACACAAATATATTTTACAATCACGTATGAAGAAGGAAAGCAAACAGATTTTCATATTTAAGAAGCTGTAAGGCAGCAAAGAAACAACAAGCGAATAGTTGGTTTCAGGTCCACTCAGAATTGTTGTGGACAACTAGCATGATAATGTTTTTCCTTGTGTATTTTTTGTATTTTAGTGTATTATTGCCCAGTTGTAGTGAAAATGTCATCTTGTATTGTGAAGAAATAGTTTTAAACTTTCTTGATCTGCCCCCAAACCTTGTTCACTTTGTCCTCATGCGGTGGCCGAACCATGTTTTTGAGATAACATGCTAACTTACAAAGAGGAGTGAACACAAACATGGCGGATGTGAACCCAACGCCTCTTGCTTGTGAGTGTTGAAAGTTCACCTGTAGTCACTCTGTCTACAGGACGGAGCGTCTGGCCCGAAACATCATGGATGACCTGGGGGACCATGACATCGTGGTGCTGTGTGTGCTGAAAGGAGGCTACCAGTTCTGTGCCGACCTGGTGGACAGGATCAAGGCTCTGAGCCGCAACTCCAACCGCACGATCCCCATGAGGGTCCACTTCATCCGTCTCAAGAGCTACCTGGTGAGCCGCCGCTCGCCGCTTCACACGCGGACAGTTTGACTGAAGTGGCGTGAGAATGGAGAGGACGTCTTTATGCTTAAGATTATCTATCGTGATGGCAGAGTCCCATGACTTAGTCAGAAGATGTGCGAGTTAATTTGCATACATTATGACAGTGGTATCTTTGTGTAAAGTTGCCTCGAAAGTGCTGCTTCATGCGGCCGCACTGACGCTCAGGCAAAGAAAACCGCAGACTATGACATGAGTATACTGAAATTATGTAACTGTGCTGTGAGATAAAACACACTTTGACCTTTTAAGTCAGAATTTAGTTCAAGTTCCTGTTGATAAATGTGGCATCATAATGAAAAATTACACCAAAAGGCCAAATAATGTGCTTTACTTAACACATTGACATTCTATTTCACGTTCATGCACCCAGATATTTCAGGACTCGATGTTTTTTAAACATGCATTCATTTATTTTCACTTTTTTTTTTGTCTCCCTGTGTCCTCAGAACGACCGGTCGACGGAGGATCTCCACATACTCGGAGCGGAGGATTTATCTTTTTTAGCTGGAAAGGTAATATTCTTCTTATCTACGCTATTAAAAACAGCCTAACTTTTTATCAAGAGCAGAATTCGAGTCTGGTGGAAACATTATTATAAGCTCTAGTGCGATAAAACAAACACTGACAAGTGACGTGGAGATGGAGATGGAGGGTACTGATGGATGTCAACCTCAAGAGGGCAGCCTTCCCTCTAATCTGCCATCTCCCTCTCCATCCTGAGGAAACGGTTCAGTGCTTCCGTAGAGGAGATCAAAGATGGCAGTTTCTGACAAACCCAGCGGTGATCAGATACCGACAGTTGTAATGTAATTGTTTAGCGGCCTATTCGGCTTTATCTCAGTGGAGAAATTCAGTGTGAATGGGAGAATGTACCTGCTATCATAGTGGATCAGGAGGACGACAGTGGTCTAGTTGTTACTCTTTTGTCTGTCTTGTCATGTAATCAGAGTCAGTGCAAACGCTTGACTGGCGTACGTGCAGGTGTGTGTTTTTATGTGCTGACTTTTAGCGGATCTGACGGGACTGTTTCATTTTTGCTGTGGGTGAAATTTAAAACCTGATCAAGAGCTGAACCGACAGAGTTGTGAGATGATTTCTAGAGGAATAAAGTAAAATAAAATAATGTTGTTTATGCTGTTTTTGTTTAAATGTATAGGATCCCTTAATATTATTTAACATTTCTGAGCATTGCTGGCTGCGCAGGAAATCAATCAGCCTGCGACCAACCTGGGATTCCAGTCGCCTTTTTTCATCTCAAAGGGGCTCTGTGGAATTTCTTTATTGTTTTGGAAGCTGGCCGATACGATTATTCTAACGTTAGCTACTGTTGTTCTCAGTGAAGCGGAGAGAGGAACTGAGACGAGTAAGCCGAGAACGTGCACAAAGTCACGTCCTCAGGACTGTCCACAGGCTTGTTTAGGGAACCGGGAGAGACGGGGAACGTCCGATTTTTCACGTCGCGCTAACATCTGCTCACATGTGGCCAATAAAGATGTGATAAACGTGTTAATTGTTACTAGTTAAGTAGAGCCCCAATAAGTAGTCGTCTAAGCCCTTTTAAAGGAAAATTTTGGGCACCCTTGGTTTTGAGGAGAGGCACAAATCACTTAGTGGGCATTTGAACTAGTGAATAGCATTACATTTTGGTTTTATTTGCATGTAGCTTTTAAAACGACCTCCCTCTCTCGATTTAATCATTGAACTGTTTCGTCTTTTCAAACACAACTGTCACGCACCCGACGTTCACACACTTGACAGCAGGTCTTCATTTTTCAGTATTTGTCCAGGTGCTTCTCTTTAGCTGAGAGTGTGAATCTCCGCAGCTTGTTTGCCGAGTGTGCACGTCCACACGCACGCTCATCTTTATCTCTCCACGCGCCTGTGCATGCGTACGTGGGCGCGCGCGTGTGTGTGTGTATGTGGACACGCGGCTGAATCGCTCACCCGCTTCTACCCGAGTCATAAGTCAGCGAGAATATTTCTCCGTAATATAAATCAGCTGATCTGAACACTCGGTCTCACACACACCCCTTTTCAGCTGAGCACGCTCCACTTGCGCACACTAATGTGCTCTGTAGCCAGGCGTGGCATAAATGCCTGAAACATGAATAGGATATGAGGTAGTAAGCTTGAGTCACTGCCGGCTGCCACGCTCACAGTATTTTAAGTGTGCTTGTGAAATCCCTGAGCTCCCTGTGATGTACAACTAAATTTAGTCGTCTGTTTGTAACACAGTGCTGCCATGTTTTGCTGGAAGAAGTGAACTCATTGTGTGACAAGGAGCGTATTAATATAGTTCATGTTACGCCTTCACCTCCCTGCAGTGTGTCTGACAGTAGCTTCCCCTTTTTTTAATATATGGCTCTTTCCTTTCACATTTCTCCAGGGTTTACTGCAGTCTAAATAAGTCTGTATGAATAATGAGGCCCACACAAAGCATGACTTTGTGCTCGGCTGAACCTTTTGTTTGAAGGGTAGAGTAAACTGCATACAGTTACACGGCAGTTTATCTTGACCCAGCTAAGTTGAACCGGAGCGGTTGTGACTCCGGTGCCCAGTCTCCTCCAGTTGATTAGATAAACATTTGCAGAATCTCGGCTATTTTCGGTGTGACGTTCAAAGGAAGGACCGTAGGAGCGCAGATTTCCGGTCCGATTTTATTTTTTCATTTTGTTCTCTGCTGCCCTCAACAACAACAACAAAAAAAAATCTTGACTGTTATTTCTCACTTCACAAGCTACTTCTCCACTTGTCTGTGCGACTGTTGTCCTGAATGTGTTTGTGGTTGATCATAAGATACAGTAGTTTTTTATCTGTTCCCATCTAAGAATAACTGTTTGCTTCCCTCCCTCTCTTCTCCCCCCCAACATGCTCCCATAAGAACGTACTGATTGTGGAGGTGAGTCAGCCATGTTTTTTTTTGCGTTTTTCCTCCTCGCCAAATAGGCCTATTGTATTTCTTGCTTTGTCGGCTATCCAGGTCAAAATGAGGCATTCAAAGTTTTTTTTTTTTTTCTGTTCTACAGGAGTTTGTCATAAGGAAACTTTTTTTAATGGGTTGACCCATATTCTGGAAATCAGAGAGTTGTTTTTTCCAACCTGATCGTAAACTTTCCTCAGTAGTACAATAATTGAATCCTGTATTGGGAGGTGCACTAGGGAAGAAATGACATTTACAGGAAAGGGGCAGTTAGGTCATTCAGTGATTGTTATTTTCGGTACACTCTCAGACATCACATGATTAAACATTTTGAAACAACAGTCATTAGTCAGTGCTCAAACATCCGTCATTGTGGCCTTGAAGTCATTCCATGACTGACTGCTATTGCAGGAAGTAATAGTAATAGTTACTTGTCTTCTTTTTTTATCCTTTATTAAATGAGTGCTTTTTAAATCCTGTAGTTTTACCATGGATAACATTGACAGAAATGGCCATGTATAATGTGTCATTCCCAATTCCCCTCAGCTCTAAGGAGCATTTTGGCAGCTTTGAGCTTTCGATTTTGGTTGTGTGGCTTGTAAATGTACTGTTTTAGTTCGCCCTTGCTGCTGTGAGAGTGAGAGAGTGAACATTGGACTTACACTCATCAGGTGACAGAGACACTGCTCTGATTAAATGCTAAAGTTGCTGACCTGCTTGCTAACAGGCTAGCCAAAGTCAGCTTTGATAGGTGCAATATGTAAGACCTGTCAACTATACTCATACGCTACTGCTGTAGCTGTGCTAAGCTAGTCAGCTCAATTAGCTGTGCAGCTAGCGATTGGGACTGGAAGCTTTTGTCATAATAAATGAATTGTCAGTCCTCAGTGTAATTCAGAGGGGCATAGGGTAGAGAGTATTTATACTGGAATCGTTACAATCAGGATGACTGACTGGCTGTTGAATGGTGACCATATGTGAGTCACGGCAGGTTTATTTGTTTAACAGCTCTCTAACACAGGCAGCTTAAAGTGCTTTACACATGGTGGTGGCAAAGAACACACTAGAACAACATTTGAAGACAAGCTGAAAGGCAAAATATAAAGTGCTATTTATTTGACTTCTTCCTATAGCTTCTCCTACTTCTGCTTAGGTAATATTTAAGTTAAGAAACAGTATTATGATACCAGAAACACCTTACCCTCTTTTTAAATCCTATCAAGTGAAAAATGTCAAGTGGAGTGTGTAAATACAATCATTTCTATACGAAGGGCATGTTGACCTACATCTATGTGACAAAGGTGGCAAGGCACACTTATGTGGCTTCGTTCCACCACCACTTTAACCTCTTCCCAATGCAAGAGGTCAGAGGCGGTAATGTGTAAAACATCACGTGGGTTTTTTTAAATTCCCTTTTCCCGACAAGTATTTTTTAGAAAAAGGCTCAAACAAGTACAGTGTGACCAACTTCTTCCTCTTTTCTCCAGTTTGAGAGAAATCTGCCTGAGGTCTGCATTTCCCTGTTTGCTTTCTCAATCCAGTTTCTCTATCTTTCCCATTACAGGCTATTGTAGGCACCGGAAAGACAATGAAGACTCTACTGAAGCATGTCGAAGCCTTCAGGCCCAAAATGATCAAAGTAGCAGGGTAAGTTATGGCTGTGAAGACCTCAAAAACAAAACCGGCCTAGTTGCCCTGCTTTGTGAATCACTCAATTTCCGCCTCCTAGTCTAGACTGAGAGAGGGAGAGACAAAGAAAGAATAATTGACTGTTTTAAAATGAATACTGCCCCTTGATGTCCTACGTGACATGTAGGGAGAGATATTGTATGTTACTGTCTGCTCTTATTCTCCCACAGACTGCTGGTGAAGAGAGTACCAAATAACTGGGCATGCCTCCCTGACTGTATGTACCTGACCAACCCTTTTATCTGCTTTATGACTCAGTGGCTCATTCACAGTTAAAATAATTGTTGAAGCTCGTCAGTCAGTGAGTCAGTGGACCGTGGAAATGCTGGCAATTAATGTTCCTATTCATCTTTGTCTTTCAGATGTCGGCTTTGAGATACCCAATCGCTTTGTGGTTGGCTATGCCTTAGACTACAATGAGTATTTTAGAGACCTAAATGTAAGTCGGTGCCTGTGTTTTTTTTTTTTTGTTTGTTTTTTTTATGTGAGAGAACCGTGAGTCAGTTTAAGGGAAGAGCTCGTAATATCTGCCTCGAAACTAGAGGTGTGCGTGATTAAGCGTTGATACCCCTCGTTAGACAGCACCAGAAATACTAATTGTTTAATTACAATTATTTTATTACCGCACACATTTTAGTTGGATATTGGCGGGATTTTTTACTCAAAGATAATGTTTTCCTTGGCAAAAGTTGTTTTATATAAAATAAAAATCTTTTACTAACACGCCTCCTCCTGAATACCCAGTCTGCTCTGATTGGTCGACTTACACATGCCTGAGCCAGCACTGCTAACAACAACCGAGCAGCTGTGCTAAATCAATTCTTACTAATACAGTATCTGCTAGGCATAAATTATGCAAATGTGTGACATGGTGACAGAGTGTGATGTCACAAAGTCACGGAATTAAAGGTGGGACTACTGATGAGGTGTTTCAGGAGCAGTGTTTGCTGTGGGAGAGAAGAGCTTCTGTTTTGTGTGGACTTGAAGCTTTTTAACCATCAAAACCTTTCACATGTTCAAGAACAGATGGAAAACAATGAAGGAAATAAAAAACTAAAGCATAATATGTCTCCTTTAACTTTTTTGTTCATCGTGTTTAGTAGAATGGTGTGCCACACATTATAGCAGCATTTAAAAATACGAATTACAGTTATTATAGTTTCAGATTTTTGGGAGTGCTTTCTTTCTTACAGACTAGTCCACTAGTCTAAATTTAAACTTCAGGGAAACAAGTTGTTAGGAACAACCCTTCTCCTAACACTGGCCATCAAACAGGCATTAAATGAAGACATTTTTGTATTGAATGTCATGTTCTGCCTTTTGACTGTTGTTTTTCTTGTCTCTCTCTCTTTTTCTCTTTTAGCATATCTGTGTGATCAGCGAAAGTGGGAAGATGAAATACAAGATTTAAAAAAAAAAGTCCCCACAGTATTGCGAAAGAGGCGACTGTTACACAGATGTCATCTGACGGAAAGCCTGAACATTTTCCCCGAGATGTCGTTCACGTACAGCTGCTATCGGGACATTTGATCCCAAGCATCCCCTGTTTTGTTACGACATTCCTTTCTTTGAAACGTTGATCTGTTTTTAACAATAGGAACTGACATTAAACTGTTAATTTTTAGCCAGCGCCATCGTTTTGTAACCTTACTTACAGATCTAATTCACATGGAAGATGTCTCATGCTTCTGTTAGTGGTTTGACTAACACGAATGCCGTCTCAGTTTTACTTCCTCTTTTATGCAACGTTGATAACTTGATAATCATGACCTTATTGAATGTGATTTTTAAGTCAGTCTGTGATGAGGGAGCAACTAAAAGGGAGCTGTTTTTTGTTTTTTAAATTAGTGTTAGAAGTTTACACTTTCTTCACCTGTTCATTGCCTTTTTGGTAGTTCTCCTGCTGCCACTTTTTTAATGCTCAGGGGCTAAAAAAAAGTAGTTCTGTAAACACTAGCAAAGAGCACTAACTACCTCTTGTTTTTTTAGTATTTGACGGGTAGTGGGATACTTCTGACATTTCTGTAATTCCTTTTATAATTCAACATATCAGTAAAGTATTTTTAACACGTCTGTGTTCTGTGTTCTCACACTCGTGGTTGACTTGTCTCGGTTTATCTTTGTAAGATAGAAGCTTGTAACTCACATTTTTTTCAGGGTAATGATACACAAAGGAGGGCTGAGTCATTGAAACAGCATGTTGAATGGTCAAATGAAATGAAATGAATTTTATTTTTATAGCCCACAATCATTGCCCCAGCAGGCTCTCCAAACTGTACAGTGAAATGACATCCTCTGTCCTTAGACCCTCGATTTGAGTGAGGAACTCACCATATTGAGAAAAAAAAACAACCTTTTAACAGAAAGAAAAAAATGGGAGAAACCTCAAGAAGAGCCACAGAGGAGGGATCCCTCTTCCAGGACGGACAGAATGATGTGTTTTAGCCGTTTATTTTTAAACATCCTTGAATATATAAGAAGCCGCTGGGGAGAAATCATTGAATGAATCTCCTCCTCAGTTTCCAATCGTCCTAAACTTTGCGTTGACGGTTGGATTATTGTACCTTTCTGTTTTTCCAAGACTGGCCAAAGGTGCATCGTGAAACATCAAGTTACCGTTGCTTTCTTTTGGTTGAATAAAAATAGGTTAACTGCAAATGAACTAGAAAAAGGAACAAAAGGAAGTCCGTTGTGTTGAGCTGCTGTGCTCTTTGTACACACCTGACATATGACTCCTGGGGAACACAAAGTGCTATAAAGACAAAACCTTCTTTTTTTTCTTTCTTGGTACTGAGGTCTGCTGGGGATTACAGTGGATTGACTCTCTGACCTTTTAACAGAATTTAGCTCCAAGAATCAAAGACTTGAAGAAGTACTCCCATGGAGTTGTATTATTACCAGCCTAGGTTTGAGTCAGTAGTATTTGCCAGTAGAGGTATTCATTAAAAGTAGCAATAACACAATATAAATGCACTATTAAAGGTAAAAGTCCTACACAGTAGAAGCACAGATGTAATTCTAGAAAAATGTATTTAAATGAAAAAGATAAGTTGTGCAGAAAATTGACCCATGTGAACATTATTATATATTATAATATTAATGTTGCCTTAATGTCTTAATACCTTTTACTGTTGTAGGTGGTTAGGTAGAGCTAATTTTAACTGCTCTCAAAAGTGCTGGGTAGTTTAATGTTTTAACAAAGACAGTGTTTTCTCTTTAAATTAATTAAAGGGGCATTATGTAGTTTAAGAGAAGAAATTCAAACTATTTACAATACCAATGAGATTATTATACAAACTTAGAAATACATATTTTTTTCCATAACTGAATAAAAAAGATGTTCTCAGAAGAAAACAAGGTCCTCAGAACACTGTCTGGAGCTAGAAAGATGGCAGGGTCCGCCACATACTCAGAGTAAGACAGTAATGATATAGTGTTGTCCTTTAAGCTCAGTTTGTTTATTCAGTTTATTTAGACATGAATGTTTGGGCGTAATAAAAATCCGTCAATGAAGATTTCTCTTGTAATTAAAATGTTTCCACCAAACCAATAGCGCAGCTTTTAAAGAGAATAGTCTAGACCCGCTCCAATTGAAAAGAGTCATTAGATAACAACAGATTGATGCTATAGAAATATTGATTGATTGATTTGGATGTAAATCTGAACCTGAAAGGAGAAAAGGACCTCTCGCCTAAATATAGTGGAGAAAAAAACAACAATATTTTTCTCAAAATGTAGTAAAGTAAAAATTGGTAACTGGTTATTTAACTTATTTTCAGAAGTAGCTCTCTGAGTTGCCCTGTCTGTAACATCTACAAATTATTTTGTAGTTATTTTAGCCACAGTAGAGCCACTGGAAGTAGAACTGGCTGGGAAGGACAGCTTTGTGAGTCTCCTCCCTGGACTGACCTCTGGAACAAAAGCTGCCGATCCCAGGAACAGGTGGTCCCTTATGTGGAAGGGGAATAAAGGGGACATGTTTCAGGGCCCTGAGAATCTCAGCTCTTATTTTAGTCCACAGCTACAATATGTTTACGATTGTGTGTATGTGTGTGTGTGCATTTAATCTAAATAATTCGCTCTGGGGAGTATACAATGGCAGCACGATGAGAGCTGAGATTATACGCAGTGTGGTATGTGTGAACTCACATTCCACATCCACTGCCATCCACATGCCAGCCCTGCTTCGACCTCACTGTGAACCAAGACATGTGACTCCTCGTTCAGCCTTGTTGCAGAATTGAAACGAATGCGAGCAAGGTCGTGAAAAAACCCTGAACTGTGACATGTGGAGTGTTTTTCTACTCTGTCCTCCCGAAACAGTCTCCGTACTCTCTTCCACTCGATGAACTGCGTTGAAACGGTTGGAAAACACCACCTCTCCAACAGTGCAGCGAGTGGCGACTTTTTTTTGTAAACTCTCGCCTGATTGGCTCGCTCGAATGCAAGGCCGCTTGTGATTGGCCGAGAGTGTCCTGTTGACCGAAGGTGGACTCCCAGAGAGTCGGGGACGCTGGGAGCGAAAAAAAAAAATTCCAGCTACAAAACTACACCATGCGCCTCCCCTGAGTGGGGTTGGAATAATCACCGGGAAGACGCTTGTACTCAAAAGTATATTAAATTATGACAACGCCTGACCATCTTGAAGCTCCCACGCTATGATTTTACTTTTTCTACTCGCTTTTACGGACACAACCGCCGCCGCCGCTGCCCGCCTGCGATGACTCTTCACAACTACACAGGTAACTTTGTTTTAACTCCAGCCGTTAGCATGGATGCTAACCGCAGCGCTAACAGCCTGTTGCCGCAGTTGGTTTGGCTGTTGCTTTTGCCTACTTTACAAAGCTTTACAGGCAGCGTTCACGTAGTATATAACCCATGAAGTGACTACGACAGCCCGCACCATCATTCTAACCCTTTTTGTGGTGGTATTTTATTTAAAAACAACAAAAGTAAAAGCTCCTTTTGTTGGTCGCTTGAGAACAACAGCTCGACACGCTCTGCTCGAGTTGACCATCGATCTCAAACAAGAGAAATTCACATTCACCATCTTTAAATCTCACATTCAAGTGGGGGGTTTCCTCTCGGAAACATTATAATGACTTGAAGTGACCTGTGCTTTAACTTATATCCTCGGTTGTGTAGGTGTGTTGTAACTTAAATTCAAATGTGACGGACCTTTATGTCGTCTGTCGTCCACTTGTTGCCGTCCATTCATTATGCAGCGTTGACTCTCCACGTTGTTGTGCGATGACAACAAGCTCATGTTCTTGTTGTGTGAATAATGCCGTGATGATGTGGTTTGCCACATCGCTGTCTTAAGCATGTCGACAAAACTTAAGGTGATACTCGATAAAGTGTACATATAGTTTAGAGTACTTTTGAACCAATTACTACGAAGTAATTTCGTCATGTTATCGATAATGTCAGTCCAAGCCAGGCTCGCTGTATTGGCTTTCAGTCAGACAAGAGACACACAAGCATCTGGTAGAAAATAGCTTTATGTTAGGACCTGTTGCATAATGTCCATTGTCCAACATTAAGCACGGATGGTCTACTATTAGGTGCCTTAAACAACAGAGCTATTGATTCATGTTGGTTTTGAACAGTGTGAGGTACCATATCATACATAGCAGTTCATTTTAACACATCTGTAAGAAAACAAAATGCAGCAATAACGCATCTCTCTTTTTTCTCCTTTTTTATTTTTGTGTTTTCGTAACAGGTGGACTAATGAATCAGGAAGCAAGAATGGAGGTGTAAATCGGACCAAGTGGAACATATTTTTTTGCATCCTGCTGGAGCTACATTTTCGATGTGGGCGTTCACGGATAACTGGATTTCAAGTTTAGTTGAATGATGGCATCACGTTGGGTTCATTCTTGTGAAGATGATGAGAGACAACAAGCGAGATCTTCTTTCTGTGAGGTAAACACATCAACACCAACCCCTCATTCGGAGTCAAAATGGTGAATGACATTTTTCAAATGGTGATCATGAAAGTGATTTTTGGGGGCAACTGACTCTCTGGCCCTTGTGTCTTCTCAGTTTGGTCTTGGTGTGGGGGTAGTAATGTGTTTGACACTTTGGCCCAGCTGTCTGTGCTTGTAGCAACTCCTGTTGGATTGTTTTGCTCTTTTATCTCACCAGTACCTCATTATTTTTCCTTCTTTTGGTAACCATAGCTGTCAGATATATGCTAGAAATTTTCTATGCCTCCCATTTTCTACTTGGGTAGATCATCGTAGATTACAGGTTTCTGTTACAGATCTGCTCTAAATTATATTAGAAATTTTAATCAAACTCATCGCAGGAGGATGTGGGAGGAGACAATGGCATTGAAGCAGATAATTCAAGACCCCGTCTTTCAGATTTTAAGCTGTGACCCCTGTAAAACCAGACAGGACACCATCTGCTCCTCTGAAAGCTTGTCTCCTGAATGAGGTCCTTCAATGGTGATGGTAAACTAGGTAGCCAGCCCGCACTCTTTGAAATGGAAGGGCACCTATTTATAGTATCCATAGTTTTCTTTCATTCTCTTGATTGCCTTTAAGCTAATATTCAGCTCTCCATTTAAGTCTCCCCGCTTTTTTGTGAATAGTCTGTTTATGAGGGATTGAAAGCTCCTTATGTTGTTACTTCTAGCAGACTCGATGTACTAAACTAAATTTGATTTTAGGAGGAGAGCAAAGCCGATCTCGGTACTCAAAAAGACATGAAGTCAATTAGTGAGTAATAGACTCAGTTTTATTGGGTTTGTTTTTATTTCATTTATATTTTTGAGTTTTTCTAGAGCCCTGAAAGTAGATTTTTTTGGTATTAAACACAGCTAAATCTCATTCAGAAGCCATGCTGAATAGACAGCTTGTGCCACAGCCAAAAAAACAAAACAAACTCAGATGCTGTGCTTACCTTTGCATTTATGACAATCTGGATACAGCTTCATAATTTCTAAATAGGTTTAATAAATGAATGTACTAGCAGCTAACAATTCTGAAGCAGAAAATGTGCTCAGGCTCCCTGAAAGTAACTCAAGGCAATATGCTGTGTTAGAGCATTTTTAATAATGAATACTATCTTAAAGCGTTCCCTTGTTGCAACTCTATATATGACAGACAAGAGACATGTTTTAGATATTCTTTTTTAAATGATAGTATGGTGTGAGGGAAAAAAAGCCACAGCACAGTGCAGTCAGTGGAAATCCTTCTTTTAGCAGCCCCTCTAATAAGGCTACCACAGAAACCAATTCATGTGCTAATTTTGAGCCGGAAACCCCCCCTGGAGGTTTTGGTCCTGGGATTTTCTGGAAACGATGACACTCTGGAATTAATGACTTCAGAAGTTTGTTAACTGGGTGATTTCTTTTAATTCACTTTTTGCAAACATGAATAAACAGCTTACGGTTGCCTCAGCTGACAGAGTTCAGACATCAGAGATGTTGATGATAGATGGGTGTGCCTTTGTTTTTATTCAGAGAAAGCATGGCCTTGTTGCTAATGCAGGTGGATGATTGGTTACTGTCTCAAATGTAGTGAAACACAGAGCGACCTTCAACAAAAATGTTGTTTAAATGAACTGGAGTTGAGATCTTAAAATTTGCTTCAGGGTGGATTCAGACCCTTTAAGAATAATGATGATAATAGGATGATCTGTCTGTTGGCTTGTCCCAGTCGTCTGTCTCACAATGACAGCTTCTTCATGCTTGTAAAACAAGGCTTCATCCATTCTTCTTTTATTATACTGTACTACTCATGTAGTCTTTCTTATTTTTCTGATGTTCACAACCATTGACAATTGGACTGGTAGATATATACTTGTATATACTGTGCTGGCAATAAATTATGATGAAAGACAGAGAAATAATTGTATAATAGCGTTTTTAATATGTATAGTAATAATAATATGATGATCTGTAATAACATTTTTTTTTAAAGATTTTGTCTGTGCCTTGTGGTTTGTTTTCTCCCTATACACTGGAGTGTTTGTCTGCTTTATCAGCTGAATAGTGCATGGTATTCAAACATTGCAGCTGAATACAAATGGCAGACAGGGTTTGCTTAAAGTCTCCTTCCTCTTCTTGTTTTCTCTAGTCAGTTATTGGGCTTTCAGTCCAGATATTTGTTGTGTGATATATCTGTTGCAGAGTTTTCTATAAGAGCCTTTTATTTTATCAAACTACATCATGTTTTATTTGTGTTTTCCATATAATGTGTCGACTGGTAGCTTTTTTCATGAATGCATTCAGCTTGTTGTGCTCGAGCAGAACGATAGAAACGAGAGTGAGATGAATTACTGTTTTGGATGATGAAGCATGATCCATACTTAGCCCTGTACGGGGCTATTGACAAACAGAACCCTCGTGCCCCCCGTTCCCCCATTATTGGCCTCATTAAAGCTCAGCGTTTATCTCATTTAGGCTGGCTGCCTTTCACAGAACCCCCTGTGCAGGCATCGTATGGCTTACTGATGGCAATCGGAAGGGAAAATTGACAGTCAATTGGATAGAAGAAGTCTGTTACTTCCTGTGGCCTTATGGTTTTGTCTGTGATGTCTCAAGGGAAGACATAAGAGATGGATGATGTGACTCAATTTTTCCTTGGTGCACAGATTCTGTGCAGTAAAAACAGCTATGTCATCTTAAATCGACTCCTTCCAATCCAGGTGCTCAATGCACAGCTTTGGTAGAGCTTTGTGAGAAAGATAAATAAACAGCTGTGTTTCGCAAATCGCTCTTCTCAGGAAACCAAAGGCATCAGTAATTTAATCCCACAGATGAGAGTGGGGATGTTTAAACAGTCCAGTGTTGTGGCTGAATATTGCAGACCAGTATCTTGTCATTACAGCACTATTTATCCCTGAGAATGCATAGTTGCTGGCCTGTTTATGTTTGTTTATTTATTTATTTATTTTTTGTTCTGCATTTTGACATATACAAGGATGATGCATAGCTCTAATTCATTCAGTTTTACCATTTCCTGCAGATGCAATGTGGCATTTTTTTCCCCCCATGGGTTTTTCTTAGGAAGTGTTGAAATACTGTTTTAAGGATCATTAGATGATCTGTTTATATGCTGAAACACAGTTTTACTTTCAGTATTTGCCTATGACAGCCCTTTTTTGGATGGGCAGTTTCTATTGTCCAGAAAAATAAATGATCATAGTCTCTGAAGTTCTGAAATGTACATGATCTTACTGTAATGCAGCCTTTAAAACCAGTTTTAAAACCTTTCAAACACTTCTGCCGTCACGCGATATAATGATATCCAAAATCTGAAAAAAGACGACATATAGTCTCATCAAGATTTACAATATTGCCCATCCTTAGTCCCAAAGGTAATATTTCTTTCTCATTTGAGTTTTTGAATGAAACTGGTTCTTGCCCTACTCCCCCCATGGAGCCACCAGGGAAGTTTAAGTCATCTTTCTGTTTTTGGACAATGATGCTAAAAGAATGTTAATGAAAAAGCATTTGGGAAAGACACCCTTCATGAACAGCCACCACATGACAATTCTCTGTCCCATATGTATGTTACAACTAGAAGTGTGGCTCGTGCAAAACACACCATGACCATACATAGGCCAAGTAATGATGCCCCTAACCTTGTCTTACACTACAAGGCTGGAACGCCCAGGGCTCACCAGTGGCCCTCTGTATCATTATCTTAGGCTTTTCACAGTTAAGTGCTTGGTTTGGATGGGATGTGGTGTAGAATGTAGCAGCCCACAGAGAACTAGGTTTCTTCAAATTTTAAGGCTATGTAACCAATGTTACAGAGCTGATGTCATGCAGTGCTTGTAATGTGTCATTTGGTGATGTCAGCAGAGGTTTTTTAAACATACAGTGTCTGTTTTTTAGAATATTTGTTGAAAATGAACAAGGTGGAAATTCCAGTTTCTTTTTCAGTGTGCACATGGCCTCAAGACATCAACATTTGTGGTGTGTAAACAGCTGTGCACGCACTGTGTTTTCCCTAAAGGGTCTGATGTTGGTAGGAGTTATTGGTTTTGTCTGCCCTCTAATCTCTGTGGTGAGGGAACCACAGATGTAGTCACTTTATAATCTCTCAGAAAATGACCACATGTACTACCATTTCACTTAATATGATACAAACAGTGCATAATTTGTTGAACAAGAATAGAATTTGAAGAGCTTTAATCTCAGTGGGTCTGGGTTAGTATTTATTGTTCATGGTGAAATGCATGTAATAAGATTCTTCAAGAAATTGTCCATGACAGGCATCTCTATGCATTTGTATGGTAGCCATCCATGTAGAGGAACAGACATCTAATACAAACACTGGCATTGTAGTTGTACTCATGCCATTATATGTTTTGTTATTCAGAGATGTATATACAGAATAAAGCTCAAAATCAACAGTCTTAGGGCGTTGACACCAGGCCCACTGTTGGGCAATCTCGGGGCCGGCGCTGAGCGTCGGTGGCCCTAGTTTTTGCGTTGTGTCCCACAACATTTGCACTAGTCAGCCCTTGTTGGCAGCTTCTCCTCCTGGTGGTATGGAGAATTATTTCCTCTCGTGCAGGTGCAGAACGTACAAGGTAGTTGGCTGTCAGCTGAGGTCTTTGCAGTTTGTTCAAGTGCGGCTTTTTGGCTTAGACACAGTTGGCGTGAGGTGACGCAACTCTAAGCCTTTACCTCCACTGGGCCTTTAGTCTTTCCAACTTTTCTGCTTGTCTAATGCACATATACTTTCAATTTTAAGAATGGGCTCAGCAATGTCCTAAAACATCTGGGCACTGTAGTTTTGTAGCATGTCATTCGAATAGTGCATTTGATGGGAACTATTTTCAGCTGCAGATTAATTCACATTTGGTGTACTATTAAATATATTTATGGCAGCAGGACGATGTAAGTGGATTGACTCAATAAAGAATGATGAAGAAAAATATCAACCAGAGCACATCCTTGTGCTGGTTTATTAATGTGTTTTTAATGGTTTTTGGACAACAGCGGATGTTCATGGCATGAAAGAATAATCTACAGTATATCAGACTTTTGCTACACTGGCAGTTTCCTGTGTGATTTGTTGACAAAAATATCTAGAATATCACCAGACTAACTGGGATCTGGAGGTTGAAATAACTGTTCCCACTCAGGAGACACAGGACTGGTCACTGCTTGAATCCAGGCGCTTTCCAGCAGAAGATTAAATACTTTCTGAAAACTCTCTCCCAGCAGCCTCACCCAGTGTAAATATCAGTCTAGCATTCTGGTGATTCATAAATGGCAGAGAGCCATTCATTTGTGGGCAGGAGAAGACAGGTGCGCATTTTGATGTGGGTGTTCCTTTCACGTGCTTTTAGACCATTTTCTGTAAGTAATCTCATAATTTTCTCTGTGTTGATTCCCTTGTTGACCCTCTGTCACAGTTATTTGAAAACATTATTAATCTACACCAGGGCCTTGCTGTGTTCTCCGTCTTTTGATGGCATGATTTTAAAAGATTTTTATTACATAAGGCGAAAGGAAGACAGTGAGGGAAATGTTGGTCTGGAATTTATGGACCTGGAATGTCGCAGCAGTATTAACTATGCAATGATAACACTGCTTGGCATGCGTCTGTCAGGGGGCCCACACCCCCCTTCTGTCGTCCAGATCTAAAGATCAGAGGGTTGGAAATTGCCCCGTTGAACTGGCTGCTAAATCAGTTCCAGTAGACTGGGATTGGCTTGACCCGGAGACATGAGGGAAGCTATGCAGGCATTTCAAACATCCAGTGGATCTATTGTCATATCACCAAAAGTACGTCTCCGGGTCTGGATTTGAGTGTTTTCTAACTGCATTAAAGCACTCGGAGCTCGTATGGACACAGACTGCAGCATAAGAGTGCCAGTATCACAGAAAAGCCAAAGCTTTGTTATGCACAGTAAAACCGGTTTTGCTAGTTTCATCAAACTTAAATGGGTGTCAGCTGTACCTGCAGCTCTATTTCCCAGCCAGTCACAGCCGTGCAGTGGGTCCATGCGCTCTGAAATATGCACATTGTTACTCTGTATATCTATTCGAAAGCTGTGCTTGTTACTTAAAATACAATTTCATCCAAGTAGTTTGTTTTTACTGCCTCTTTGTGGAATATATGGTTAAAAATCATGTTGCCATTTGCTGAGCAGCATTCAAACTTTCTGCAAAGAATAACATGCTATAACTTGGTACAGACCTCCGGGCACACAATGTATTTCTCATGAACCTGTGTCAGATTAAGTGTTCATCCTGCGACATATTCAGAGCAGTTGGATGACGTGTTGGTTTTACGTTGGTGTGAGCAAACTGTTCTTGTTTGTCTTTTTTAAATGTGGTTTTGGCATTTGCGACTCCCTGCAACAGCTGGAACGAGTGGGAGAGCTCTTCAGATTTATTTATTTTTACTTTTTCTCAGTTTTTCAGGATTTTTGTTGTGCAACTGCATTTATTACAAGTAGACTAACCTCTTGCAAAATTCTTTGTTTATCATGGTTTATCTCTGTTTATGTTAACAGACAGGTAATTCACGCTGATTTTCTGACATTTAACTCAACATATCTGCCCAGGCAGAGATAGCGCAAATGCAAGCTCATCAAATTCCTCACATTGTGGGGAACAGTCTATGCTTCAGGGGGGAAGGGGGAGGGTTTGTTTGAGACAGGGAGAGGAAAAATACTTTTTCACCGTGGAAATACAAGACTGTTTTAAAAAGAGGTGTTCCTGAAAGTTGTACTGGAGCAGGGAATATGATACTGGGAGTTCAGAGTAGGGGCTGTTGCCGCACACACGATACCACAAAGGTGTGAGGCTATAAATAGCCAGTAAACACAGGGGTGGGTGTCTAAAGCCCTGAAGCTTGACATGCTCTACTCTCCAGCTGTGAAAATAGAGTATCATGACCTGACTGTAAACACTGTTCAGCTAGGGACGTTCCCATTCCCCTCTAAACCATGTGCACCGGTTTTGAATGATTTATTGGTGCTATAGTTTTAGTTACATTGTTTTGGGGATTTTAGAACTGGTGTTTTCCAGTATTTACACTTTCAATTTCAAGATTTCACAAAATTCTTCTGTAGATTTTTTTCCAGATTTACCGTCAGTGTAAAAGTGAAAGTAGAATGACTTAATTTCAGTTCTTTACTCCTCCTTTGTCTTTTTGTAGAATGAATCTCCAGACTGGAGAAGCTTGCCTGATTCTCCTACTGCGCAATACCAAACAGAAGAGGAGTTCTCATGGCCGAGACCTAAAACTGTGCTTTTGCGCCGAACTTCCCAAGGTTTCGGCTTCACCCTGCGCCACTTCATCGTGTACCCACCGGAGTCGACCATGCACTGCTTCCCGGTAAATTTCAGACTTTTGTTATTAAACCTGTCAGACGCTTTCATGAGATTCATATTCTTGAGTATTATACCACTGAGTCAACAAAAAGCCTGATAACCTAAATTCTATGACCATGAGCAACACACTCACTTGAACATTTCTGTGTTTTTACAGGAGGAAGATCATGGCCGCAGAGGTAAGCAGAAACACTCAACTGTTCCTCGTCGTGCATGCCCTTCAGCACTGCTGAGTCAGAGTAGTGCCTCTGACTTCTAATGACTCTTAATCCATCCTCTCTTTGACTCTCTCTGCTTCCTTATGCGATGAGAACAATGTAGCTCCTGTGTGTCACTGACCTTTGTGGAGGCATGAAAGGTTTGGTCAGCACCACCTGTTTCTGTCCTGCACCGACCCACCTCTTCATATTGTTTCACTTTGTTGTTCTTGCTGCTTTTCTCCCCCACCATAGAAAGCCTGTCAGAAAGAGATGGCCTCAATTTTACTGGGTAGTGTGTGTTTGACCCCCTTTCCCCATGTAATTCTCATACAGTTCTGTTTTTCCCTTTTCATAAGTGACAAACCTCTGTCAGAAGGTAATGTTGATTCGGTCACCATTTTGGCATGGCCAGTATATTAAAAAAAATGTTTTGGTTCTTACTCCTTTTGTCATTTTTCACAAGAACACAAAATAGGAATTAGAAGGTGATTTTTGATATTTTTTAAAGCTTTTCCATTCAGGTATGCCTTCCTTTTACACCCACTTAATGTGAAAGTATGTACCTTGTAAATCTGGTAAATAATATTAGATTATGCGGTAATGACCACCAGTAATAAGTAGGTAATAACTGACACTAAAGGTTGAAAAACTAAGAAAAACACCCTCTAGTACCCATCTAAGAACCATTAATTTGTGACTACTACCAACTAGGTTGGGTAATAACTCGGATATTATTGCGTACTTCATAAGAAAGTAGTCAATACTTTCTAATTCGTTGCAACACCTCCTCTAATATCCATCAATTCAAGTTACAATTGTAGTTATCCAAGGTTTATGTTGGTAATATCCCAAGTTTGATAATGGGTAAACATACCATTCACGTTTGATGTTTTTATAGAAATGACAACTGCATTGATGATGACTCTGCTTTTGCTGAACGCAGAGCTCATGATTTTTTACTTAAGTTAAATACATCCAGAGAACATATGATTGTCATATGTTTCCCTTAGTATGTCTATGATGATCTATTTTGGCCATTGTCAGGCTTTATGTCAGGGTTGGTCCTGCAGGCCTCGTGTCCTGCTTGTTTTAGATGTTTCCCTGCCCCAACACAGCTGATCTAAACATATAGGTTGTTATCAGACTTCAGCAGAGCTTGATTACCAGCTGATCATTTAAATCAGGTGTGTGTGTGCACTGCTTTATTATAATGCATCAGAAATGGAATTTTATCCAGCAAGACCTTATAAGTCTGAATTTATTTCTGTCTGTGTGGTTGCCAAGAAGGGAAGCTTTAAACTATGAAATCTTAAGTGAAATTCCTCATGTAAGATGGAAAAAGATTCACTTAATTAGGCTTTCCCAACTAGAGTATATTTTATTTAGATTTCCTGATAAGGTTTGTTTCTTTCCTTCTCTTTTCATTGCCAATTGATATCCCAGTTGCTTGATGTGGGCTTAACACATTGTTTAGTCTGTTGCCATTTGTTCACCACGCAGAGGTTGCTGTAACTGGAATTCGTCCAGGTGGACGTCGGTAATTCTATCAGACATTTATTTTTCTTGGGGAGGAAAATTGTACAGGAAAGCAACACTGTAATTCCTTTTGCACATGTTGAGGAAGTGAATTATTATTTGCACAAGTAATACTTTTGTTTTCATTACACATTGGGAAACCCCATGAATCTGTTCCAGCTTTCCTCAGTACTCATGTACAGCTGTGAAATGGCGAAGAACTGATTCTAACAAGATCACAGTATGATTTACTTAACTGCACAATATGTATTGACATATAACACAATGCAGGTTTATTGGTGCTTCTGAGAAGATATTCCCACGTAAACATTGATAAATGAAAATCATTAGTAATTGAATATGGCAAGTCTAACAGATAAAAGCATTTACAAGTAATGATGCACACAACAGTCAAGCTCAGATTTTAATGTCATATGACTGTAAAGCAGTCTTTTTAAAGTCAGATACACTAAGCAGAAGGGCTGGGTATCAATCAAAAATGTTCGATACCGATACCTTCACTTCGATACCAGTTCCTGAATGATACTTTTTTCGATACCAATTTTATAATATCAATTCTAACAAAAAGAAAATTACATAACACATTACAGTACAAATCTTGAGTTTTATTTTTCAGCTTTTTCCACTCTAAGCTGTTTTCTTACAGAAAAAATAAACAACAAATAATTTCCTGTGCAAAAGAACACTTGCAAACAAGTGACAAGTCGATGTCTAATGCTCACTGAGACATACTGAGGACCTTTTCACTTACCAGTTTTTCTTCAGAAAAATCAGCATGTCTGCTTTCTCAGGACACCGACAAGCCCGCTCCTGGCTACTGTGAGGAGAAGATAAACACAACAGTGAATGTTAGGTGAGCTGTTTAATCAGCCGACCCAATTGATGAGCACATCTTCACAAGCTAAGCTTTATCTGTCACTGTCAATCTCTAGTTAGCTTTTGATTTAGCTAGCTACATAGCCATAGAATAAAGCTACACACTAATATCTTAAGTTAGCGTTACACAACAGAGGTGGTAACACTACGGTGGTGGTGGAGATTTTGAATCAGGCTCGGCCTCTGTAACGTCCACAGGCGGGTGCACGTGGTTTTTGCATATATTGTATCGCGCACTATTGTCATCAATCTTGCTAAAATGGAGCCACGCTTTTGACCTCAGTGGCATTTTTTAACCGGTTCGACGACACACACACACAGCTATAGTTCACAACACAGATACACGTGAAGCCGTCTGTGGGCGGAACCACAAAACGTCTCTGGTAACCACGTATGTATTTTTCCTGCATGCCGCAATCACGTGTAACATTACAGCCAATCACCGGCAGCATTATCAGATCTTGATCACGTGATTAACCTCTGGGGACCGAAACTTGGCACTGAAAGACGAGGCATATTTTGATACTCGGTGCTACCAAAGCATTTCGGTCGGTGCCATAAAAGAACCGAAGTTCGGTACCCAG